>JAVIAB010000073.1:78888047-79098047 GCA_032433765.1 Megaustenia siamemsis | reverse complement strand
CCTTTGAGCAATTATTCAAACTTCTCAAACTGGCGGTGAACCCCTTCCTCATTAGATGGATCGCCGCGGCACTGTTTCAGAGGAAGGTGATACTCAGATGTGGAAGTTGGTCTTCCGAGCCAACATCCATTTGTCCTGGGCTGCCACAAGGCTCACCATTGTCACCAGTTCTATTTAACGTGTACACAATAACGATCACGGCCCAACAGCTGGATGGGAGGGGAAGAACTATGACTTTTGCTGATGATATTCTGGTATATCGACAGGGAAGAGACAGACGTGGAATCGCCTCCACAATGCAAGACGAACTCGATCGCATTTCATCCTGGTGTGGGGTTTCAGGTGCCTTGGTTAATCCTAATAAAGCATCAGTTTCATGGTTCTCCCTTAACAATCATATCGTTAATACAACCACACCGGTAGTACGAATGGGAGCTGATGAGGTGACCAGGGACAAGTTGATGACATACCTCGGAGTTAAGTTTGATCGCAGCCTGTGTTTTCGGGACCACGTCGACCATGTGATAACAAAATCCCGCAAAGGATTAGCCGCCTTGAAGGTCATGGCAGCTGCCAACATCGAGCAGAGGCTACTTATTCTTCTGTTCCAGGGATTAGTCCTCGCACCAATCGAGTATGCCCTGGCCATTCTTACTGTCAGTACGACTCAAATTGATAGGCTGGAGAAAATACAAAATGAAGCCATGCGCATTATCCTGGGATGTACGAGGGACACTCCCTGTGTATCAATGAGGTATCTTCTTGACTTTCCAACCATGGATGACAGAATTAAGATCTGGAGAGCACGAGCATACCTGAAGATTAGTACAAATACAGAGCATCCATTGCACCACGTGCTCAACACAGAGAAAGGTACCAGGCTAAAAAGAGGCAAATCATGGGTGGGCCGGGCAGAAGATGTCATCAAACAGGTCTGTGGGCTTACCAATATCAGCGTTGGTGAGGAGTGGATACCGGTGCCTACGTCATTCAAGGGAACTTTCTCATGTATTGTCACACTCGACAGGAAAAGTAGGGAACAGAACCCGGTCGTGGTTAATGCTGAGGTCAACGGTCTCATCTGCGATAATACCGATGAGAAAGATGCAGTCATCTATACAGACGGATCTGTAAGACGACACGAAAGAAGTGCATGGGCATTTACAGCACGCTCAGCAGGCATAATAGCCAAGGAAGACAGTGGTGCATACGCCATGACCACGAGTAGCATGACAATGGAGGTGATGGCAGTGACCAAGGCATTCAAATGGTTAGAGTCACAAGACTACACCCACGCATGTATACTGAGTGATTCGATGAGCATGATAAAAAAAGTGGAGGCGGGCTATGTACGCATGCAATGGGTAGAGTCGTTGCAGAAATCCAAAATACGTAAGGTCACCTTTGTCTGTGTCCCTGGACATGCGGGAGTACGGGGAAATGAGAGAGCGGACAGGTTGACTAGCTGTGCTGTCGTTGAGGACGGGCAACCGATGGATCGGGCGGACATCATCAATGCCCTTCGAGATGTTGGAAGAGCACAGGACTTCGACAAACACAGATCAACGTCACTTCTTCGGATGATGGAAATGGGAGTTAAGATGGGCACGGCCAGAAATGAGAAACTTGGTGGCCGTGTAAGAAGACTTATCAACCAACATAGAACTGGAGTCGTCAGTCGCTGGACACTGAGGGAATTGCTGAGGAGGGGATCTGAGCACCTATGGACATGTTCGGAGTGCAATGATGATGACCCGCAAATAACTCAATAACTCAATAATTATCACAAATATGTCAATGCATTTTAAAAAATGGTTAAATTGGTTATTGTGACATTTTGATTTTGTTTTGTCTCAAACCTGAATCATTCACAACTAAATTAGTCTGGATATAGTTCGTCCCGTGCCACTGCTATTTTTATCCATGATGTAAGCTAGCGGATTAATTTCTGCGTACGGTAATGAACTGTTAGGCGGTCGCTTTTTCAACTGTTTGGTTTTAGACAAACGATTAACGATGTATCAATGTAGCTAATATAATAATAATAATGATGGAGAATTTAATTTCGAAACTAAAAATAATATGTATTTATTTCTTATATACATATTTATAATAGCACGTAAAATAAAACTTTAGCCATAAATTATACTGCAACGAAGAACTATTTTTAATCAAAGAGAAAGGGGTTGTCTAGCCGGGGTGTGATGTAATTTATAGGAAACGGGAAAACCCAATATTTAATATTCCAAAGAAACGGGAAAATCTTATATTACAATTTGTAATGCCTCTTTTCTACAGTGATCCTAAACTTTTGTTTATTAGAAAGGACGAGGCACTGTCTGTTGCATAATTGCATTGAAAGCAGTGTCAATGTTCTCCTGGTAAGTAAAGTAAAGTAAAGTACCCCCGTCTCGCCAAGTGGCGTATAGGGAATATGGTAATAGTGACCATATATTTTACAGACCTTCGGCACATGATTTTTGGGGTAATGTGGTCGGTATTACGCCCGTGCCGCTTCACTTTACCTGAAAAAAAATCAGGTACCCATTAAAGGCTGGGTGAACCGGAAGCCGTCGGTTGGGATCGAACCCTACCTCTTGTCCTTTGCAGTCCAGTTCACTAACTGACTGATTGAGCTATCGCGGCTCAATGTTCTCCTGGTACAAAATACAAATTTCCATACCTTCCTTGTTTAATATAAAACGGCAAAGAAGCTGTATTTTTTAACGAACCTATCGATTATGGTTCTATAAAATAAGACCCTAAATCCCAAAAGATATCAAACATGATCTTTGTCCTACTATGATATTTCCCACCACCTTCTTAGTTCCATTTCGCCGTGTAAATATATTTCAACTGTATCAATAATTTTCTATAAAGATATTAGGTCTTATAGATGTATTGATAACTACCAACTTGGTCCCATTCTACCCCTATTTGGCACCACCTACGTAGTAATCTATTGTGTTCTATACAGTAGTGCAGCACACAAATTGAAATCCATTAACAGATACATTAAAAATAACTGGCAGATGGAGGGAATACTTCAATAAACTTATCAATCCTCTAGGGTAGAAACAGAATATAAGAACACAAGACCAGGAAATGACATCACTAGAAATAAAACTGTCAGAAGTAGAAAGTAGAAAGGGTGGTTAAACAGTTACCGAAATACAACTCGACAGGAGCAGATTTACATACTACCAGCAGAAATAATTCAAGCAGCAGAAGAGTTAAGCAGAAGATGGTTATAGATACTTTCAATACAGCATGGGTACAACAACAAACACCTATTGACTGGCAACTAGCAATAATAATTTTTCTTTGGAATAATAAAGGAAACAAACGAGAATGTTCACAATACTGTGGCATATCACTGATGAGCCACGTATTTCTTACTGTCAGTACGACTCAAATTGATAGGCTGGAGAAAAATACAAATGAAGCCATGCGCATTATCCTGGGATGTACGAGGGACACTCCCTGTGTAGCAATGAGGTATCTTCTTGACTTTCCAACCATGGATGATAGAATCAAGATCTGGAGAGCACGAGCATACCTGAAGATTAGTACAGATACAGAGCATCCATTGCACCCCGTGCTCAACACAGAGAAAGGCACCAGGCTAAAAAGATGCAAATCATGGGTGGGCCGAGCAGAAGATGTCATCAAACAGGTCTGTGGGCTTACCAATATCAGCGTTGGTGAGGAGTGGATACCGGTGCCTACGTCATTCAAGGGGACTTTCTCATGTATGTCACACTCGACAGGAAAAGTAGGGAACAGCACCCAGTCGTGGTTAATGCTGAGGTCAACGGTCTCATTTGTACGCATGCAATGGGTAGAGTCGTTGCAGAAATCCAAAATACGTAAGGTCACCTTTGTCTATGTCCCTGGACATGCGGGAGTACGGGGAAATAAGAGAGAGCGGACAGGTTGGCTAGCTGCGCTGTCGTTGAGGACGGGCAACCGATGGATCGGGCAGACATCATCAATCCCCTTCGAGATGTGGGAAGAGCACAGGACTTCGACAAACACAGATCAACGTCACTTCTTCGGATGATGGAAATGGGAGTTAAGATGGGCACGGCCAGAAATGAGAAACTTAGTGGCCGTGTAAGAAGACTTATCAACCAACATAGAACTGGAGTCGTCAGTCGCTGGACACTGAGGGAATTGCTGAGGAGGGGATCTAAGCACCTATGGACATGTTCGGAGTGCAATGATGATGACCCGCAAATAACTCAATAACTCAAGCAAAATGTATGCCAAAATATATATTAAAAAACAAGGTTAAGACCTATTATAAAACCCCAGTTGGTGGAAGAATAGATGGGGTTTAGAAAAAATAGAAGCAGCACATGTGCAATATTTTCTCTCAGGCAGCTAGTAGATAATAACACAGAATACGAATAGAATTTGTGCATAGCATTTGTGGATCAAGAGAAAGCTTTCGACATGATGGATACAAATATATGAATGCAAACATTGGCTAATTACGAAGTAGATAACCAGCATATAAGATGTTGCAAGAGCTTATATAGCAACTGTGAAAGTGTAATTACAGCAAATAAAAAAAGAAAGTAAAGTAAAGTACCCCCGTCACGCCAAGTGGCGTATAGGGAATATGGTGTTAGTGACCATACATTTTACAGACCTTCGGCACATGATTTTTGCGGTAATATGGTCGGTATTACGCCCGTACCGCTTTACTTTCCAGAAAAAAATCCGGTACCCATTTAAGGCTGGGTGAATCCGGAAGCCGTCGGTTGGGATCGAACCCTACCTCTTGTCCTTTGTAGTCCAGTTTACTAACCACTGAGCTATCGCGGCTCCCATCAAAGATAAAACCCACCCCCAAATGTCATATTTTGGTCAGTCACTGTCACTTCATTCTTTGTAGTACCATTTTGCGGACTGGCACCCGAGGTAAATATTTTCCTTCTATTATTGTTACCTTTTCGCCATGACTTACGCAGAAAACTATTGCACCACAACTTGAAACCTCCAGTGTTGATAAGTTAAGAAGGAACGACCTTTAGTTCAGGTGGACACAATTACACTATATGTGGCGATCACAGGGTTTGATATATATAGTTTATATAATTTGCTATAAACTGAACTAGTAGGCCTATCAACTGTTGAAAGAAACAAATATCCAGGAAAGGATACATAATTTATTTGTAAAAATGTAATTTACGAATTTAGGTACCTAAATTATTCCTGCTAAACGGTGTGATCTCCCCTGATTGATCACACGTATTTGTATGTAACAGCTGCTCTTGTATTTGTGTATTAAATTATATATATATATATATATATATATATATATATAATATATATATATATATATTTCAACAAGGTTTAAGGTTAGGGGTAACCCTATCCCAGGGCTCTTTTAATGGCAGATTAGAGAACAACCGAATAAATTCCAATGGGACGGTACTCACAATATAAATAGTTTATGCACCAGAGCTAGAAGTTGTCAGCGACCCATAGCTGATGACTTGCGCCAGGATCGGTGAACCAAAACCATCCAGACCCTGCTCCACTTCTGCGCGGTGCCTCTAGTAACAGACTAACCTGTCTAGTCTGGCCAAGCGAGTACTCAAAAATGTCGTGCTGAAGTCGGATGTGTTGGGACGAAAGGCGCAAATATCACAGTTATACTGCAAACCACAACACAACGCAGGCACACCCACTTAACATCCTTTTAAGGGCGGATGATGAAGAGGAATATTCAAGTCTACCAGAATACTCTAGAATACTTTAGTCATCGGGCAAACGCAAGCAAGCAAGCAAATAGTTTAAGCACCTAAATTTATAAATTACCCATAATAAATAACACAAAATACCTCTCCCCCTCCCCTAACCCCAATAAAATAAACACAAGAATATGAATGAATAGCATTATTGACTATATAACACATAATTGATCAGCAGCTGAGATGCACTGTCAAGGTCAAAGTGAAGAATCTATTTTAAGCCGTGGAAAGCTCTCGAACATTAGCAGTGATTACAAAGCTATTGAGTATAGTCATTCTTGTGATTCCTACAAATCATTCGCAAGTGTTCAAACATACACATAAGTTATTGTTCTGTTCCTTTCATAAACACATTATCGCCGCGCTCTTGATTCGCTATAGTAATCTCATAACCTCTCCCACAGCTGCAGTAAACCCACCCTCTACTGTCTAGGTTTGATCAGCTCAGCTCTCTGTTCTCTAATTAAATCAACTTAGCCTCTTGGTTCCATAATCTTACTAGTGGAGCTTTATTCAATCAATAACATTAAATAAAATGTAATTTCATTCTTTCCAGTAATTTATTTTCAGGGTCAACTTGTTCTAATGAACACATCTTCACCACTCTCCCCCCCCCCCCACACACCACACACAAACTCACATGAGAGAGAGAGAGAGAGAGAGAGAGAGAGAGAGACAGACAGACAGAGAGAGAGAACGAGGACCTTCATAAAATAATTCTTCACACAACAATTTACAGCACAAACAACATATCTACAGCAAAATACAAGTAGGCCTACTTAAGTTCAACCCTTTGGGAACCGTTGGACTAGAATGTTGGCACTGCACTACCTACTGATACCTATTCAGCTTGAATCATATCTGGGCCTTTCCCGGAGGTATATTTATGTCTAATTTATATTAAATGAAAACGAATAAAAAGATTTTCAAGCCTGTAGACGCGCAAGTAACGTTAGAAGCAAAAGAGCTGATAGCTCGCTAATAGCTATAAGACTTTCTTTATCCCAACATTGTGCTATACCAGTGAGTGCCGGTTCAAGGTATCGACAACTCTTGTTGTTGCTCGGGGCACGCCGTGTGCTTAGGAGCTCCATCAAGGATCCTCCAAAAAAAGATAAATGAAAAAGTTAAGATAATAAATACATCTTTGTTTCAATTTGACGATTGTAGAATGGGGGGAAAAAAGATAAATGAAAAAAAGTTAAGATAATAAATACATCCTTGTTTCAATTTGACGATTGTAGAATGGGTAAAAAAAAGATAAATGAAAAAAGTTAAGATAATAAATACATCTTTGTTTCAATCTGACGATTTTAGAATTGAAAAAAAGCACGCCCCAAGCAAAATAACTGAAACTAGTCAACGATCCTGGACATAGCGAATGACTGGGAGATGGCTGTTAACCTCCCGGGCGAGGAAAGTTCCCAGAGTGTATCAAGAAATCTAAAATGCCTTCTGACATTGCACTTTACATATCAGACATGGCCCACGTCATCTTATCTCTTTCCGTACGGAAGCTTTTTATCAATGGAACGGAAGAGAATTCAGAGTAAAAAATGTTTCATGGTTTTAAAAATCAATCGACATATTTATATTTATCTAACACATAACATGTTTTATATGAATTTTTAGTTAATTGAACTAGGTATTAGATTTAACGAATATCAAGATGATACAAGATGTGTCAAAAGTATATGGTTTGATGACGGTTCACACTAATCTAATTGAGAGTGACGCACTCTGCGGCGAAACGTACGCGGCTGAAATCGGATGGCGCATAGTGCGGCGAAAAGTACGGAAAGAGTTAATAGAGGTCACAATGCCATTCGGATCAGGGATAGAGAAACAGCATATATTTAAACTTGCCAACTATAAGGATCTGGTTACCGAGCTGAGACAGCAGGGGTTCCAGGTTAGAGTGTTCGTTGTGGAAATTAGTGCCAGAGGGCTCACGACCTCATCCCTCTACGACCTTTTAGAGAGGTTAGGGATTAAGGGGGGAATGCGAACAAGAACAATGAAGACTTTTGCTGAGTCAGCCGAAAGATCATCATGCTGGCTCTGGCGAAACCGAGACATACCAATAATCTCAAAACAATATGATGTTCAGATGATTAAGCGGCAAATTTACACATCTACCACTCCTGAATCCCACGTAAGCCAATAGCACAGCGACAGTTTAATCCTGGAAATCCAAGGCGATGACGATAATTGAAAGAAATTACATCATCGACCGTAGGTGAGCTACACCTGACGTTTGCAATACCAACAGTCCAAGGAATGAAGTTCCCAGCCCGACCTATCTTTAACATCTATTATCAGTTTTTGTTCCACTCCTTCCCGCCGAATCAACGCCATGCTAAAGCAGCGTGTAGGTGAGTCTATAAAAGGACGATGCAATTACTAGCCACTTTAAACTGCTGCCACCACGAAGAGGAGGTCAACAAGCTGTGTTAAAGCTGAGACATGTAATTATACCACGCTGGTAAAGACTGTATTCGAAGAGAAGTGTTGCGTAGAGTAAGTGTATTTTGTGCCAAATATATATTGTAAAAAGAGTTCTTAAATGTCATGTAGAGCCAGTCTTAACATATGGATGTGAATCATGGTAATAGGACAACGGACAAGAAAATCACTGGGGGCTGTACAAATGTGGTTTTAAAGAAGAATGTTGAGAATACCACAGACAGCTAAGAAGAGTAATAAGAACGTTCTGAACGAGGCCAGCGCAAAGACAGAGCTAATTTCCGATATTAGGAAGAAACAATCATCATTTTTTGGCCATGTAACGAGAAGGGAACAGCTGAAATATATTTTAACAACTGGGAAAGTTGAGGGACGAAGAGAAAGTAAGGACGCAAAGAGAAAAGATACCAGACAACTTAAGAGAATGGCTTGGCAGAAGGTCAACAACAGAACTGATAAATAACTGTTGAGATCGAAAGTTGTGGTGAGACATGATCACTTACACCAGCAGGCACGGTATTTGATGATGATGTTATATTGTGAGCTTTAGAGCCAATGCAGCAAGAGGTCGACGTCTGGAAGTCATGACCCAGGCTGCAACACCTCGCTTAGAATATCATTACGCTGAAGGACCAAAACACTTGCTCGACGGGGGCTACTTCTGGTGATCAGATTGTCTCCTGCTGTGAAGCTCTGTATAAAGAGTTTCCTATTAAATAAAGCGACAACAGATCAAATAGTTCGGGGATGTGACAAAACATCGTCAAGTGACAGGACATAAAGAGCTAAATCTAATACAAGGAGTTACCAACAAACGATACGAGAACATCAAGAGGCCGACCAAGGAAAAGGTGAATAAAGGGATTACTAAAAACACTCAGAAGCATAACAGCAGAAGAGGTCAATAGAAGATTTGAAACCGCAAACCATATCTCCCTTCGACCCCGAAAGGCAAATAATGAAGAAAAGAAAGAAAGAACAAGAAAAAAAGAAAGATATTTGAGTTGCTTAGATTTTCAAAATGTGTGTTTTATTTTATTTATTCATTGTAATTATTGAATAGTCAGTAGTGTATGTCGTCCTCATTTAGTGATGTTGTCATTTACTTAGAAAAAGATAATTAGAGAATATACATTGAAATGTTGAACATAATTATATTTTGGCGTCTGCATTAATCGCGTTATTTGCTACACCAGCTGACGTTGGTGATCACAAACCTTGACCTTTCCCCTACTAGCTTCACATCTCACCCTCCCCTCTCACGTCTCATCATCTCCACATTTGACTCACAGACATCTACTCACTAGAAGCTTTTGTTTCGTCCCTCAGCTAAGCCTTGGTTTATTTTTTTAATATGTTTTAGCTTCCTAATTTTTTACATTACAGTTGTTATTCTTCTATATATATATATATATCCCTTCATTTTATCGTTTCATCTCCTATCTACCCCCCCCCCCCTTTTTTCCCCTTTTTAAATTTGTCCTTGATTTATCTTTTCCGCACAATCTAGATGTACAATACTAGAGTTTATCTGTTCCGCACAATCTAGATGTAGTAGAGTTTATCTGTCCTGCACAATCTAGATGTAGAGTTTATCTGTCCGGCACAATCTAGATGTAGAGTTTATCTGTCCGGCACAATCTAGATGTAGAGTTTATCTGTCCGGCACAATCTAAATGTACTAGAGTTTATCTGTTCCGCACAATCTAGATGTAGTAGAGTTTATCTGTCCTGCACAATCTAGATGTAGAGTTTATCTGTCCGGCACAATCTAGATGTAGAGTTTATCTGTTCCGCACAATCTAAATGTAGTAGAGTTTATCTGTCCTGCACAATCTAGATGTACTAGAGTTTATCTGTTCCGCACAATCTAAATGTAGTAGAGTTTATCTGTTCCGCACAATCTAGATGTAGTAGAGTTTATCTGTCCCGCACAATCTAGATGTACTAGAGTTTATCTGTCCTGCACAATCTAAATGTAGTAGAGTTTATCTGTTCCGCACAATCTAAATGTAGTAGAGTTTATCTGTTCCGCACAATCTAGATGTACTAGAGTTTATCTGTCCTGCACAATCTAGATGTACTAGAGTTTATCTGTTCCGCACAATCTAAATGTAGTAGAGTTTATCTGTTCCGCACAATCTAGATGTAGTAGAGTTTATCTGTCCCGCACAATCTAGATGTACTAGAGTTTATCTGTCCCGCACAATCTAGATGTACTAGAGTTTATCTGTCCTGCACAATCTAAATGTAGTAGAGTTTATCTGTTCCGCACAATCTAGATGTACTAGAGTTTATCTGTCCTGCACAATCTAGATGTAGTAGAGTTTATCTGTCCTGCACAATCTAGATGTAGTAGAGTTTATCTGTCCTGCACAATCTAGATGTAGTAGAGTTTATCTGTCCTGCACAATCTAGATGTAGTAGAGTTTATCTGTCCTGCACAATCTAAATGTAGTAGAGTTTATCTGTCCCGCACAATCTAGATGTACTAGAGTTTATCTGTCCTGCACAATCTAGATGTACTAGAGTTTATCTGTCCTGCACAATCTAGATGTACTAGAGTTTATCTGTCCTGCACAATCTAGATGTACTAGAGTTTATCTGTCCTGCACAATCTAGATGTAGAGTTTATCTGTCCTGCACAATCTAGATGTAGTAGAGTTTATCTGTCCCGCACAATCTAGATGTAGAGTTTATCTGTCCTGCACAATCTAGATGTAGTAGAGTTTATATGTCCTGCACAATCTAGATGTAGTAGAGTTTATCTGCCCTGCACAATCTAAATGTAGTAGAGTTTATCTGTCCTGCACAATCTAGATCTACTAGAGTTTATCTGCCCTGCACAATCTAGATGTAGAGTTTATCTGCCCTGCACAATCTAAATGTAGTAGAGTTTATCTGCCCTGCACAATCAAGATGTAGTAGAGTTTATGTTTATTCCGTTGTCCGTTTGTATTGTTCTCGTTCTTTGAAGACGGTCACACGCCAAAACGTCCAGTACTTTGTTGCGTTCCATTTTTGTAAAGCTGCCACCTCACCACTTGCTCTTGCTACCAGCTTTACAGCAGCACTACACTTATTTGCCTTTTCCCCCAATCACACCTACCTTCATGTCTGTCTAACTACCCACCTGTCTGTCTAACTACCCACCTGTCTGTCTATTGTCCTTTCAAGCCGAAGACAACACACGGAGCAGAAATTCTGGAACCTTCATGTTTCAGTCATCGCTATGAAATGTCAGATCGTGCACAGGACCCACATTGTGTCTCGCTAAAAGGTTCCTGTTCTGGGCAAGACTCTCAGCCTCGGCATGGATGTTGATGCCTGTTGTTACTGCTTCTCTCCACAGTGTTCTTTTTATTGTTTCTCTAGGTCAGCCTCTTTTCTTTAACCCCATAGTTCCTATTTTTGGGGTTTGCTTTGATATTTTCTTGTTATCTCTTTTCAACACCTACCAACGCATGACCACCTTCTTCTCGTTATCTCTTTTCAACACCTACCAATGCATGACCACCTTCTTCTCGTTATCTCTTTTCAACACCTACCCACGCATGACCACCTTCTTCTCGTTATCTCTTTTCAACACCTACCAACGCATGACCACCTTCTTCTCGTTATCTCTTTTCAACACCTACCAATGCATGACCACCTTCTTCTCGTTATCTCTTTTCAACACCTACCAATGCATGACCACCTTCTTCTCGTTATCTCTTTTCAACACCTACCAATGCATGACCACCTTCTTCTCGTTATCTCTTTTCAACACCTACCAACGCATGACCACCTTCTCGTTATCTCTTTTCAACACCTACCAAGGCATGACCACCTTCTTCTCTTGACTATAAGTGGTATTTGTTGATGCTCTGTCATTCTCTTATTTCTACACTAGTCTTGAATTCACTATTTTCCTATTTTAAAATGCCCAAGAAGGATTGGCTGTTTTTGTTTTGTCTGATGTTTTCTTTTCAAGATGTTTATACCTCTCCTCCCCTTTTCATTAGTCATTTTAGCAGTCAATGTGACTATATTTTCTGTAAAACCATATTTCTGTGGCCTTTTGCTTGCATTTTAATTGTTTTGAATTTAAAACCCATATTAAGACTATTTAAAACCTATATTTAGACCATTTAAAAACTGATATTACGACTATTAAAAAACCTTATATTAAGACTATTTAAAAACCTTATATTAAGACTATTTAAAAACCTTATATTAAGACTATTTAAAAACCTATAATAAGACTATTTAAAAACCTTATACGATTTAAAAACCTAATATTAAGACTATTTAAAAACCTTACATTAAGACTATTTAAAAACCTTATATTAAGACTATTTAAAAACCTATAATAAGACTATTTAAAAACATATACATTGTATTAAGACTATTTCACATAGCAACAAAGATATTTTCTCATTTCAATAAAGCGAGACTTGCCTAGTTTGAATTGTATTTAGTAGTTCTCTTTTCATTTTTAGCTGTTTTAAGACTTCATCATTTATTTTATTTTCTTTCCATCCAATTCTACCTGTTCTTCTATAAATCCACATTTCAAAGACTTCAATTTTCTGTTCTGTTTTCTTGTCTAATGTCCATGTTTCTGCACTATACATGAATGATGAGAAGGTATACAATTTTGCTATTCTTAGTTTTAGCCCTGGTGTTATTTGTTTTGATGTTAATACATTTTTTCATGGCATTAAAATTACTTTTCACCATTCCTATTCTTTTGTTTATTTCAGTTTTACATTTTCCATTGTCTATGATAAATTCTTTTATGATGACAAAAAGATGTATTTATTTACCTATAGAGCAAGTTTTATTGATTTAATTATACAATATGTTGTAAATGTGTTGTTTTTGGAATGTTGTAGATATAGATACTTCATCTTCTGTGCATTTCAGATTCTTATTTTTCATCCCATAAACCTGAGGGTTGTTGGGTCACTGCTGATAGACTTTGCCAAACTTTGTCATTTCTCTCTATCTTCAGTCATACTCTGGAATTCTGACGTCAAGCCCTGTCATGTTGAAGCAGAAGCATTTCAGATAACGCTTATGCTGTCGAAATTAGGGAAATGCTTATTTAGTTACAATTATTGTACTGTAATCATATATTGTTAAAATGATGAAGATTCTCAAATAACATTCCATTTGATGTCATTTACATTCCCTCTGTCAAAGAACCACTTCTTGGATTTGGTAAATATTTTGCTGCTCTGAAATTGCTGTTACTTTCTGGCATTAAACTCTTTTCTGAAATCCCCAAAGAGAAAGACAAAGAGAATACCATAATATTCATGGAGAAGACAGATGAAAGCAGAGATGAAAATGATGGGGAAGACATGGAATGAATTTAAAAGAATGGCAAGAAACAGAGCGGCTTGGAAAGTGTTTGTTGAAGACCTATGCTCAACAGGGAGCTGAAAGGTAGAAGTAGAAGACATACGTCACATTCATTAAGACAGACAAAAGCATTTGTCCTGTTGTGGCAGCTTCAGTTGCTATAATTGTATATTTCGGCCCAATTTTCTGAATTCATCTATGCGTATCTGAGATCACTGTTTCCCTTTAATTTGATATTTATGCTCCACTGGGAGCTAAAAAGGTAGAAGAAGAAGAAGAACCTCAATAATAAAACTTTTCATAAATTAAAACATTCTTCTCACACGAATAAAGTTCAAATTGGAGAAAAAATTTCTTATGATCATTACTTCATTTATTCTTCAGAATTGTTGTGAGCTACACTGTATCAGTTAGTGTTTTGTTTAATAATCATATGAACAAGAGCTCGTGTCACAGATTTTGGTCCCTCTTCAACCTTTTTAGCTCCCAGTGGAGCATAGGTCTTCAACATACACTTTCCAAGTCGTTCTGTTTTTGCCATTCTTTTAAGATCATTCCATGTTTTTCCCCATCATCTTCATCTCTATTTTGGTCCCTAGTGATGTTGAAATGTGTTTTTAACATCTATGTTAAAAACATGTCTTGTATCGTCTCTCTGTATACTCCTCTGTGTGTGTGTTTTTTTTTTTAAATAATGTTTTTTGGGTGTTTGTTACTTTCACATTACTATCATTGTCTGCAAGTTTTCTCTTAGAATTTCATAGTTATAATGATGAATGATTTCACACATTTTTGTGTGCATTAATACTGCCGGGATCCAAGCAGAATTCAGAGAACCACATCAGGAATAGCTGTTGTCACAGGTTTACTATCAAGTGCAGGGTCATAATCACTTTCATGCCACTTGCTGAAGAAATAAATATTAAGAATCATTTACTGCTAGTTCATGTGGACAACAAAATAATGAGATGAGCAAAAAGCAACCAATGAGTATGTTTAGTTTTAGATAATATGATGACAATTTTGAAGTCAGTGGCAGCAGGAATTTATAAAGTGTGAACTGAAAATTATATTTAAAATAATTGATAATCACTAAAACAGAGAAACTTAAATACCCTTGGTGGCAAAAATAAATCTGGAATAAACAGTAACATCTTTGGCCATAACCTCAATTATGTGCGCTGTACAATAGTTCCACTGTTGATTTCATGCTACACCATCAATCAATCCAGCACCTTTTCCCTTTGTGTACCTCAATCTCTCCTACTTTACTACTTTATATTTTTCATCTTGTTATTAAGTAGTTTATCTATCTTGGAAGTCACATTGATCGAGAAGGGGAAACAAGCAAAGAAATTAGAATCAGAATAGCTAAAGCAGCAATGTCTTTCAGAAGCCTTGAAAAGTTGTGGAAATTAAAACTCATCAGCACAAACACAAAACTTAGACTATTCAAATCAAATGTACTATCAACCCATACGTATGCGTGTGAAAGCTGGAAAACAACAAGAGATGTAGAAACAAAGTTGAACACATTAGAAAATAAATGTCTAAGGAAAATACTTGGTATAGCGTGGAACGAATTCAAAACAAACGAGGAAATTAAAGAAATCGCCAATCAACCACTAATATCTTCAGTAATAAAGAAAAGACGATGGTCATATGTTGGGCATGTGATGAGAAGAGATAATAACCAAATAGCAAAGCAAGCCCTCATGTGGGAAACAACAGGTAAGAGAAAAAGAGGAAGACCCAGGGAGACACTGAGAAGAACATTGATGAGAGAGGCAAGAGCAGCAGGATTCGGCTCCCTCAATGAGATAGAGCTGCTTGCACAGAACAGAGACAGATGGTGAGATTTGATAAAATATCTTTAAAAGAAAACTGCTAGAACAAAAATTCAGATAGGAGAAGGTGTATCTTGGTCTACGCCCTATGGGCCGGCTACAGCTCGAAAGGTCAATAGATAGATAGATAGTTCATAAGTCTACCTCTGTTCTCCATGTAGCTATCTTGAGTTTACACAATATCCCTCTTAAAGTGGTTGGTAGTTATGGTCTAGGAGAAAGGATTGAGGAAATGACAAACAGATTGCTTGGACAATGACATACAATATAAATAAAGGAAACATCTTATTTATGCATCAGCAAAATGCCTGTGGTCATGAAAAAGCCAGGAATTAATATTTGCAATCTAATTGACTACATACTGATTTACAATAGATTCAGAAATAGTTTGATATCACTGAAAACTAGACAAAGAGCAAATTGTATTTGAAAGAATAGAAGAGAAAGAAAAGAATAAACATGAAAAAGCTGAATATAAAAGATTACACCCAGGAATAGCAAACAAATTCAATGAAGGAAAATAAAGTATGACTCTAAAACAGATATGCTAAGAGATTGAAATGCAACACAAAACAGATGCCAACAGTGTCTACAAAAAAAGTTGACACGAAGAAAAATACACCTGCATAGGGATACGTATTTAGACCCATAAATGACATATCTGGAATATAAGCCAGTAGTCATAACATAATTTCAGTGCCCGTGGTAAAAGGAAGATGGATAGATGCAGTGACAGAGACATGTAAACAACAAAGGGAAATAAACTAATTCAGACAGTTCGAGCAGCTCAAGAACGACAAATGATATAAACCACGACACCTTTTAGGTATCAGTGAAAAGAGAAAAGAAGAAGAAGAAGAAGTCATAACATATACAACTTAATAATACATTCAACCCATCATTGAAAATAAATACTTCTTATTGTTATGTCGAGCCAGTTCTAACATATGGAAGTGAAATATGAACATTAAAGAAAATAGAGAAGGAAAAGTTTCAAAACAGAAAATATAATGGGTGGCCACAAAGAGTAACAAGGTTGTTCTAAAAGAGGTCAAAGCAAGAAGAAAGCTTAATATCAACATCAAGAGGAAACAACCATCATTTTTAAAAATCAGTACTGACTAAAGATCTAAATACAGACAGAGACATCAACAAAATAGTTGATGAATTCAGTAGACTAATAATACAAGCTGCCAGTGAAACAATACCCAGAGGGGCACGGAAACACTACAAACCATACTGGAATAGTGAACTAGAGCAACTGCACAATGACATGGAAACATCTCGAAAACAAGCAGAAAATAACCCCTGCCAGGAACACCACAATAACTATCAGCATGCTAAAGCCAAATTTCAATGGGCTAAACTACAAGCCAGACGGAGAAGTTGGAAAGAGAAAACAGAGTACATGAATCTAGAACGAGACACAAGAAAAGTGTGGAAGCTTGTAAAACAGCTGAATGATGAGGGTACAGAAGGGAACACAAAAATTACACTGAAGAAGGATGGAAACATTCTAACAGGTAAACATGCAGCAAATCACTTTGCAGACTCCTTTGCAAATGACAACAATATTGAAATTAGCCTAGAGAAACGTCAAGAGACCCGTCTAAAACAACAAAATGCAAGACAAGAAGAGACTACACATGAAGTCATGGAAATACCCATTACACAAAGAGAGCTAGAGCTGGCAATATCCAAATTAAAAATGAAAAAGTCACCAGGTAGTGATGGAGTGTCTAATGAAATGATTAAGAACTTGGGAACTGCAGCTAAAGCAAAACTACTGCAGATCTACAACATTTGCTGGATCACAGGTAAAGTGCCACAGGCATGGAGAGAAGCAATTATGATACCATTACTAAAGCCAGGAAAAGATGGTTCAATGACATCCAGCTATAGACCAATCAGCTTACAAGCTGTTTGTGTAAAACAATGGAACGTATAATCAATCTCAGACTGCAGTGGTACCTGGAAAGTGAAAATCTCCTTGTCCCACAACAAGCAGGCTTTAGACAGTGTTACTCTACCGAAGATCAGGCAACCTATCTTTCCCAGGAAATTGAGGATGCGTTTCAAGAAAAGAAACTGGTACTAGCAGCATGGATAGACCTAAAGAAAGCATTTGATAAGGTATGGAAGGAAGGGCTTTTGAAGAAACTGAGAAATTATGGAGTAAATGGCAGGATGTACAAATGGGTCAAAGCATACCTGCATAACAGGAGAGCCAGAGTGCAACTGGATGGTCTTAAGAGTAAGAAGGTCTTACTGCGCCAGGGCGTTCCACAGGGAGGGGTACTATCTCCAACACTTTTTCTGATCTACATCAATGACCTAGTTACTGAACTACCACATGGTATCAAAGTGGCAATGTATGCAGATGACTTGGTAATGTGGTGCACAGAGGAGTATGCAACAGTGGCCTCCAAATTGTTACAAAGAGCTATGAATGCACTGAATTCATGGACAAATAGATGGTGTATCAGCATCAATACAGACAAATGCAGTACTACACTTTTCACTCTTTCCCCAAAACAAAAAGCAGGAGCCATCTATATAAACAATGAGCCTGTGAAAGAAGACATACAGGCTACGTATCTCGGAGTTACATTTGATAACAAACTATCTTGGAAACAGCAGATAAATAAGGCAACCCAAAAAGCAAGGAGAAATTGGCTATTCTAAGAAAGCTGTGTGGAACTACGTGGGGTGCGAGTGGGAAAATACTCAGTAAAGTTTACCAACAGAGTATACGCCCACATTTAGAATATGGATCATCTGCATGGTGTTCAGCATCAAACACCACACTTCAAGAACTGGATAAAGTACAAAACCAGGCACTTAGGGTCATCACAGGAGCAATGAAATCAACACCAATATTAGAGATGGAGAAATTGTGGAGGATACCAGCACTGAGAGAACGGAGGGACACAAAGGTGCTGATACAGGCAGAAAAATTTGCTTGCATGCCGAGACATCCAATGAAGGACCGATTCCAAAATCTTGCATTGGGACGACTTAAGAGAAGCAGTTTTTATCCACCAAGCCAAGCGTATTAGTAGACAAACACCAGACATGCCAAGAGCTGTTAACCCCCTACTGCCCATACCAGAACAGACTCCCTGGACAGAGGAATCTGGATTATCAGTTCAAATACGGACAGAAGTGAAAGGAATAGTTGATAAAGAGGAACAGAATAGTCTACAGCGAAAAACAATAACTCTCAGTTTCCTGGATGAAGAATACCCACAAGACCTATGGATTCGTGTGTATACAGATGGATCAGCACAGAATGCAGTAAAAAATGGGGAGCAGGTGCATATATAGAATACCCAAATAACACTAGGGATATGAATAAAATAGCAACAGGGAAATATTGTCACAATTATGATGCAGAAATACAAGCAATAAAGTTAGCAATAGAAAAACTGCTGAACATTAATCTTAGCCCGCAGCCTGTAGTGTTTTTGACAGATGCAAGATCAGTACTCCAGGCACTACAATCCAGAAAATTACCACATCTGCAGACCTTATTGACTGAACTCTGCAAGCACCACAGGGTTGCCCTGCAGTGGATCCCATCTCACTGTGGAATACCAGGAAATGAGAAAGCAGATCAGTTGGCAAAGGAAGGTTCAACAGGCACACAACTAGATACACCTGTTACATACCATCATAAGAAACAGATAATCAAATCAATCAGAGGACCACAAGCCCCAAATCAGGATGCCTTTTATAATATGAATAGATATGAACAAGTTATCATTATACGTCTCAGAACAGGACACAATCGACTCCATAGTCACATGTATACAAAATTCAAGATCGGCACCTCAACTACTTGTACATGTGGACAGGCGCCCCAGACTGCTGAACACATACTTCAAGACTGCACTGAATATAGTAGACTGAGGAAAATCCATTGGCCCATAGATACAACACTACAGACAAAACTATATGGGCCACTGCAAGAATTACAAAAGACAGTAACATTTATACAGGAAACGACATTGCAGATATAGACAATGCTTCAGGCGAACGAAAGATAGATAGATAGATAGATAGTTCATAAGTCTACCTCTGTTCTCCATGTAGCTATCTTGAGTTTACACAATATCCCTCTTAAAGTGGTTGGTAGTTATGGTCTAGGAGAAAGGATTGAGGAAAATGACAAACAGATTGCTTGGACAATGACATACAATATAAATAAAGGAAACATCTTATTTATGCATCAGCAAAATGCCTGTGGTCATGAAAAAGCCAGGAATTAATATTTGCAATCTAATTGACTACATACTGATTTACAATAGATTCAGAAATAGTTTGATATCACTGAAAACTAGACAAAGAGCAAATTGTATTTGAAAGAATAGAAGAGAAAGAAAAGAATAAACATGAAAAAGCTGAATATAAAAGATTACACCCAGGAATAGCAAACAAATTCAATGAAGGAAAATAAAGTATGACTCTAAAACAGATATGCTAAGAGATTGAAATGCAACACAAAACAGATGCCAACAGTGTCTACAAAAAAAGTTGACACGAAGAAAAATACACCTGCATAGGGATACGTATTTAGACCCATAAATGACATATCTGGAATATAAGCCAGTAGTCATAACATAATTTCAGTGCCCGTGGTAAAAGGAAGATGGATAGATGCAGTGACAGAGACATGTAACAACAAAGGGAAATAAACTAATTCAGACAGTTCGAGCAGCTCAAGAACGACAAATGATATAAACCACGACACCTTTTAGGTATCAGTGAAAAGAGAAAAGAAGAAGAAGAAGAAGTCATAACATATACAACTTAATAATACATTCAACCCATCATTGAAAATAAATACTTCTTATTGTTATGTCGAGCCAGTTCTAACATATGGAAGTGAAATATGAACATTAAAGAAAATAGAGAAGGAAAAGTTTCAAAACAGAAAATATAATGGGTGGCCACAAAGAGTAACAAGGTTGTTCTAAAAGAGGTCAAAGCAAGAAGAAAGCTTAATATCAACATCAAGAGGAAACAACCATCATTTTTAAAAATCAGTAAATGAGATGGGAATAGTTGAAATACATTATAATGAAAGGAAAAAATGAGGGAAGAAGAGAGAGCATGGGAAACAAAGAGGTATGTTACTAGACAGCTAAAGAGAGTGGCATTGTAGTTAGCCACCAACAGAACTTAAAAACAACTGCAGAGACAAACAGTTGTGGAGCGACATGTCCAACTATATACCATATGCCACAAACATGAATTCCCATACAGTGTTGCAATAAAATAACAGATGTTAATAAGCAGCAGCAACAAAATGAGAAGTCTGACAAATTTACAAACCTTTTAACACACACTATTAAAACTTTAAAATTAACACAATCCGTTTGGAACCAGTAGAACTGTGCCTTTGGGTCTGCAACAATACAGAATCCACTTGTCCAAGGGGATTTAAGCTGATCCTTGAAATTTCTAAACCTAGTTTCAGATGAGAGAGAGAGAGAGAAAACAGAAAATTGCTAAAACAAAACTAAAAAATATACAATCGGAATTAAGAGTTGAGGATTTCATCTGAGAAAAGTAAGCAATGTGAACAATTTTATCAAGAAAATTCTAAATAAACGATAATACTATTATATATTTATAGCATACTTCTGAAATAAACACTAAAAATTAACATTATGTTACACGGTTCAAGTTTATGATATTAGAACATGCTAAATTATGTAATTATAGTCAAAGAAGAATATTCATAAAATGATTAATACAGTGTAAAACGACGGCGTTAGATTAGCATAGCAGTATCATTTAACTTACACCACGATCTCACAGTTGGAAGATTCTGCTTTTATGAATTCAGTTTTAGTTTGCTGGGGGAGAAAACCCAGTAACAAATACATTCAACGGGAACAGAACAGTTCTAGCCCATAGTGGACAGTCCATGTACTATTAAATATTATATATATATATATATATATATATATATATATATATATATATATATATATATATATATATATAATTTGTGTGATATATATATTTGTTTACATTTATACTACAAGGAAAGGCTGATATAAACCTGGATAAGAACAACGCATAGGTCTGGTTTCTTAGTAGACGTTTAATATTATACTTGGAGCTGGTTTTATTAATATTGAATGTCCTTCAGTTAACACAATGGAGAAAGAAAATGATACCTGGCCCAATGAGGTGGGGAAGGTAAAAACAGCGAGGAAGAGCACTGACCCTCTCGTTTCCAGATGATGTGCCTTAGATGACATCTAATACTGTTACTCCACTTCTTCTTTTCTCTTTCTCACTGGTACCGAAAAGGTGTCGTGGTTATCATTTGTCGTTCTTGAGTTGCTCGAACTGTCTGAATTAGTGATTTTCCTTTGTTGTTACATGTCTGTGTCACTGCATCTATCCATCTTCTTCTGGGTCTTCCTCTTGGTCTTTTCCCATTCATTCTCGAGAAGAACGCCCTTGATTGTGATCGGTGAGGATTCATTCTGACAAGGTGACCAAACCATTTTAGCTGTTGTTGTTCAGTATATTCTAGGCAGGGTTTTGTTCCTACCATATTTCTTATGGTTTCATTTGGTATTCTATCTCTTCTTGTGTTGTTTGTTACTTTTCTCAAGCGTCGCATCTCACATGTATTGATCTTTCTTAAATACTCCACTAGGTCATGAAAGAATGCCACGTGATACCCATTCCCCTAGACACATACAATCTAAAGAGAAATAACTATTACCTGACGTGGAAATTTGGGGAAACAGAGCATCCAGGAAGAAGTCCTGAATAAACGATAATGGATACACCAGATGGCTCTGTGCAAGATACAGCTCAGGGTGGTGCATGCTCAGATTGTTTCATGCTGATCTATAGTTTCTTACTGCTGTTCCACAATAGTAGACATACACTTTAATTAAAAACATGAATAAATATAATAGCTGATGATGGACTTTCTGACTCCACTTCACTACATGACTGGCCAAACAAAACCTGCAAACAAGGGCTGCTTGTTACCACGTGTAATACACACGGTACCCCCCTCCCCCTCCCCCCCAAAAAAAATGATTAATTAATAAAAACACAGGCGTCACATTTCCTATTGTATGGTTGTGAAACATGGAGAACAACAAAAACGACAATCATGAAGATACAGATCTTAATTAGTGGATGCTTGGGCAGAATAAAAGGATAGAAATAACAGAACAAAATCACTAACATAGAATTATGGAAATGTACCAGTCAAATACCAGTGAATAAAGAAATACAGCGAAGACGATGGCGCTGGATAGGACACACACTACGGAAGACAACTGAGAGTATTACACAACATACTCTTTTCTGAAATCCCCAAAGAAAAAGACAAAGCGAATACCATAATATTCATGGAGAAGACAGATGAAAGCAGAGATGAAAATGATGGGGAATACATGGAATGAATTTAAAAGAATGGCAAGAAACAGAGCGGCTTGGAAAGTGTTTGTTGAAGACCTATGCTCAACAGGGAGCTGAAAGATAGAAGTAGAAGACATACGTCACATTCATTAAGACAGACAAAAGCATTTGTCCTGTTGTGACAGCTTCAGTTGCTATAATTGTATATTTCGGCCCAATTTTCTGAATTCATCTATGCGTATCTGAGATCGCTGTTTCCCTTTAAGATCTCTACTCGCTTGACTAAACTGTGTAGTCTGTTTCTGAAGCCAGCACAAAGAAATATAGCCAATTATTGGTCAATTACAGTGAGTGGGCCCTGGTGCTAGCAGTCATTTATGACTTGGTGACTGCTATCAACGCATTCAAATACTCTATGGTCACAGTATAAAGATGCAACAGCTGGATAAATAATTTAATTTGAAAATATCACAATATGAATCGCACTTAAACATAAGGTCAAACAGAGAAAGGCCAAGAAATATGTGATAGAGAAAGTGGGGACGCATTTGGATCTATCTTAATACAGATTCTAAGCAAAGTAGCGAAGTATTACAAATAGCAGAAAGATGTTGTTTCCGTCACCATATTGATTGTCACAGGCGTGCTTTCATCGGGTCGTATTATACATTCGTACCTAATAACAATAGAACTGAACATTATCCTGAACATTGTCTTAAAATATCACTCTTATTAAGTCCCCTCCTTGTGTCTTGAGTACCTATGAGCACCCATAGGTTTCACTCTGGTATTGGATACCAAATATCGTGAGTTCTTTGTTCAAATGGCTCCAGCTTGTATAACAACAAATACAAGGCTGACATAATTAGGGGTGGTAATAACAGTAAGAAAAAAGTTTGTTCTCCTTGTACTTACCTAGGAAAGAGATTAGTGCTCCATTGCAGTTTTAAAAGGACCGGTCTATACATAGATTGTGTTACGTAACCGTCCAGCCACAGTGGACTGGTCTCATTCGTAGCTTCAAGGAAAAGAACAAGTACGAATAAATTTGTTTGGTAATTATTATTATTACAGAGTACTACTTTACACGAAAAAGAACACTTATAAGAGAAGCAAAGTTGGCAGACATAGACTCATTAGATAAGATCGACTATCTCGTCAAGAATAGTGATAGATGGCGAAAAACACTACGAGCTATATGTGACGATCAACGGCCCGGGAAGGATCAAGATCAAGACAACATGATAGACATGCTCTGATTGATTTTGTTTAAAAAATAAAGCTAATATAAAGTATGGCTGTAGTCACGCAAATAGGAATAGCAAACAGTAATTTTAATGCCATGAAAAATATACTAACACCAAAACAAATAACACCAGGGTTAAAACTAAGAATAACAAAATGTATACCTTCTCAACATTCCTGAATGACGCAGAAACATGAACATTAGACAAGAAAATAGAGCAGAAAATTGAAGTGTCTGAGATGTGGGTTTATAGAAGAATAGGAAGAATTGGATGGAGATAAAATAAAGTCAACGATGAAGTCTTAAAACAACTAAAAATGGAAAGAGAACTACTAAACACAGATCAACTGAAGACCTGATCACCTACATCGCACAGGAAATAGAAGATGCTCTACAAGAAAAGAAACAGACACGGGCAGTGTGGGTCGACATGGAGAAGGCTTTTGATAGGGTATGGAGGGAATGTTTAAAGAATAAGCTTTTCCGACTTGGCATCCAAGGCCATTTATTCAATTGGATCTCTCAATACCTGCAGGATTGAACGGCCAGAGTACAAGTACAAGGTCAACTAAGTAAGAAGGTCACAATCGAACAAGGTGTCCCACAAGGCGGAGTCATGTCTCCAACACTCTTTTTAATTTTCATAAAGGACATCGTAATGGACATTTCACCCAGAATACACTCAGCAATATATGCAGATGATCTGGCGTTATGGGCACGTGAGAAAACTATGTCGGTGGCTGGATCCAGGATGCAAGATGCCCTAGGAGAAATTTAAAAATGGACGAACACCTGGTTATTACCAATTAACGAAAAAAAAATACTACATACACAATTTTCAGCCTATCAAGAAACACACTCTCTGCAAACTTGAAGATAAAAGACCATACACTTCCTATTGACCAAAATCCAACATATCTTGGCGTCACCATGAATCGCAGAATGACTTGGAAAAATCAGATAGACAGAGCAAGCAAAAGAGCAAGAAAACGAACAGATATTATGAAGAAATTGGCAAGAACGGACTGGGGAGCAGACAGCAATATCTTGAAACGACTATACGTAGGAAGAGTACGACCAATCCTAGAGTATGGAGTCACAGCCTGGGCTATGGCTTCCAAATTACACCTTAGTAAAATTAACAGAACACAAAATCAAGCTGCCCGTATCATCACTGGTGCTACGAAATCTACACCTATCAAGACTCTAGAAACAGTAACAGGTGTACAACCCTTAGATGACAGACGGGTCTCGAAAGTATTGCAACAAGCGGAGAAATATAGAAGGCTCCTTAGCCACCCCATGCACCAAAGAATAACTGGTTGGGGAATAGTACGACTAGAGAGGAGTAACTTCACTGCATTCTCCAATGAACTAGCAACTAGAGACCCAGTACTGTCCCAAACAATACCGAAACCTTTGGGCCCATCTGATATGTCTCCTCATAGGAAACACAAAATGCCAGAACTTAAGGAAGATATAATAGGAATTATGAAAAAAGGGACCCAATCAGACATAGCAAGAAAAAACGTAGCAGAAAAACGCATAAGCGATAACTATCCACAGAACTCTTGGTCCCACACATACACAGATTGCTCTGCTACAAATGCCACCAGAAATGGAGGAGGTGTGTTCTTGATGCTGAATAACCAGGAAGAGATCACCAAGTCAATAGCTACTGGGAAATTCTCAAACAACTTTAAAGCAGAAACTGAGGCCCTCAGAGATGCTACAAAACTGGCTATTCAACACAAAAATAATATGCACAATCAATTGGTGATACTGACTGATGTACTGTCAGTACTAACAGCTCTAAAAAGCCACACAAACAATGAACTAGATGACTTGAGAACAACCCTGGACCAACTATGCAATAACTTTCAGAGAGTAGTCATTCAATGGATACCTTCACACTGTAATATAGACGGAAAGGAACGCACAGACAAATTAGCTAAAGAGGGAGGGGGATTACCACAAGAGAACCATCCGGTCAGTTATGATGAAGCCAAATCCATCATCAAAGGTCAGTATCATGAAAAATGGAAACGAGAACACCCAAAGCATAACGAGAGGAACGGATACTTCCAACTATCAAGGAGTGATCATACTTCGCCTACGCACTGGCCACAATAGAATGAGGAATCACATGTTCACCAAATTCAGGATTAGTACAACCAGCCTATGCCACTGTACACTGGACAATATGACAACAAAACATGTTCTACAGAATTGCGCCCAGTACACAGACCTGTGAAGGACAACGTGGTCCACACCCACCTCTCTGGAAGAGAAACTATATGGGGCAATCGAATCACTTAAACTGACAGCTGACTTCATGAGAGAGTCTGGAATCCTACTCTGAAAATTTTTCTAGCAGAGAGAGAGAGAGAGAGAGAGAGAGAGAGAGAGAGAGAGAGAGAGAGAATTCAAACCAAACAAATGAGATTTTTGGGGCATGTTGAAAGACACAGCACCCTACTAAAAGTAATCTTGGAAGGGTAAAAGGTAAAAGAGGCAGACAGACCAAGACTAACATGGACGGGTAAAAGATAGACAAGTCAGCCTATGACAACCTGCACCAACAAGACAAAGCGAAATGGCTTTTCATGGTGGCCAACCTTCGATGCGGAGACGGCACTCAATGATCATGATGAAGATGATGTAGTCACGCTGGAGAGAAAGAGAAATTGGGGGGGGGGGTATGAGTTATTAACTTGCTGAAGTACAAGTCTATCCAGTGAGAAGGTTTTATTTAAAGCGAGTCCGATCTCCAACCTGATTCGAGCAATTGTTCTCTCTGCTTTCTGTTTATGCCCAAGAGCCGTCAACATACACGTTGTTCCTATGTAATCTATACTTGTCTCGGAACTTTCCTTTTATAACAAACATTGACTATTATTGTCAGAAGGGTTGTTGTTCGTCTGTCACGGTGGACCATTACATTCATGCAATTGTTAGATTTGTGTGTGAACAAATATGAAAGGTCCCTGAACATTATATGACAGTGCGATCAAGTTATAGCTGTTGGTTGGCCGGGGATCCGTTCATCCATTTAGCGAGTCTTTCTAGCCTATCGCTGTTGTTGCTTTTGTTTGTCTCACAGAACGTAGTCCCACGTCAAAGAGTTGTTTGTAAGGTAGTTTTTTTTTTCTTATACATGTACCACGTTTCTCCAAGTATTAATGATGAAGTCTGTAATGAGGTATTGAGTGTATCTTTAAAGTGCTTCTTTTTGTCAGTCTTGGCGTTTACCATTCTGGAGATCACCATATAATAATATTTTTGGCAGTCGATAGTTTGGGATGCGGACTATAGGAACCGACTAGCGGGTGTGCACGTGCATAAAATGGTGTCACTGCCGGGGATCAAAATCACTGCGCTGTCAACAATGGCGGTAGGTAGGCTCTATCTGGAATCTTGCCTTGCAATTTGATGTTCATAAACTTCCCAAGACAAGATGTATGTAAGTGATTTAACTCCTTTCTGTGCCTTTCGCAGGGCAGGAGAAAAGGTTAAACAGCTTTCATGTGCGCTGCCTTCAAAAGATTATGAACATCAACTGGCAGTACAAAGAAACCAACTCTATTGTCTTACAACGAGCCAAACTGCTTTCCATCATGGCAACACTTAGGAGTCATAGACTAAGATGGCTGGGTCATGTAAGAAGAATGGCAAACATTCGTGTTCCCAAATAAATATTGTATGGCGCACTAAATGACGGAAAGAGACCAAAGAGCAGACCAGCGCTGGGATATAAGGATGTTTGCAGGGCCTCCTTGAGGGGATTCTCTATTAGTGAAAGAAACTGGGAAAATATAACTGCATATCGTATCACAAAGAGAGGCAAAATAAAAAAATAAAAAAAATGACACATCAACTTTCAAGGCAGTGCTGATATCAAATTCAGAAGACAAAAGGCGCAGGAGAAAGGAGACGAGGCCAGGCACCACGAATACATCTTGTTCGTTCTGCGGAAGGATCTGTCTCTCCAATATTAGCAGATTTAGCCACGAGAGAAGCTGTTTAGCAAAGCAGTATTCAACATAAAACACTAATATTTTTACCAAACTGCCGACTTAACATGATTGCTTATTACCAACCGTCTGTCAAGACGCTAAAGGCCATATTATTATTATCATATAATATGCATTTCAGTTTGCATCTTTTCTTAGATTCGTTGCTATAATCTTGTTTGTTCTTACTGCCTATAATAGAATCCTCTTGGTTACTTGTTTTACTTAGGGTTTCTTTTCATCTTCCTTGTTTTCGTTTGCCACCCGGTGTTGACGTAAAGATTTGTCGGAGTCTTTTTTTTTCCGTCCATTCCGATCGCATAATCGATGTAGACCTCCTGTCAGCGTTTTCAGGGTATATCGCCTGATTAAACTTGATAGATATGTTTCTTTAGTTTCTTCTCTTATAGTTTTATTTGATTTAAAGTCTCTTCAATTTATGTTTAAGTGTCATAAGAGGCATTTATTTTCAAAAGTAATAAGTTTTCTAGAGCTTGAATGGGTTTCCATCTTTGTTGGGTTAATTATCGTCATCATTCAGGAGTGAGAATTTATGTTTCAGTAACAGCGTATTTTTTAAAGATGGTGGTGTGTTAAGCCGCCAATCAACGGCCAATAACAATCATGAAGGAAAAAAAGGAATGAAAAGACCAAACGTAATCAATATTTTTATGGCCTTGGCATTCAAATAACTTGACTGAAATCGAAGCGATAATGAATCAAATAAGATTTATTGTAGAATCTAAAAACATTCGTATAGCAGATAATGTCGAACAAGTCACATAATGAGTAAGAGATAAACATGCATTTGATGAACGCCTTGACAAATTAAGCAACGTTTATGGAATGGATATCAATGCAAACAAAGCTGAAATGACAAATAAAAAAGACATAATAATAAAAGAGTATCTGTTAGAAGCGATAGTTAATTTCCAATACTCGGGTTTGATTTGATGCATGGTTCTAGATCTGAGATCAAAACAAGAGTTAACATAAACAAAGGCAGCTCAGGTAACATTAGAACCCAAGTGGATCTACAGGACTGTCATGTCCATATGTAAAATTAGAACCAAAGTGGATTTACAGGACCGTCATGACCATATATAAAATTAGAACCAAAATAGATTGACAGGACCGTCATGTCCATATGTAAAATTAGAACCAAAATGGATCGACAGGACCGTCATGACCATATGTAAAATTATATTGATGCGATATTTCATTATATCCATCTTCTTATCCGCTTGTAAAACATGGACCTTAACAATATAATTAGGACGAGATACAGACACTTGAGATGATAGGCTTGCGCAAGATTATGGCATTTCATACTGAGACCACATTACCAACAACGACAGTTCAGAATAGAAAAGGAAATGAGTTCTCATTTCCAACGTGAAGAAACAAAAGAGATCATTGTGCGTCTATAAGACATTCATTATTTAAAAAAAAATATATATATAGGTAAATATGATGAAAAAAAGGGGGGAGGGGGTGGGGGGATGCAAGTGCAAAAAGAAAAGGAACTGGTATGACAGATTCAAGAAATGGACATATCTCGACTTTGCTTAAAATCACATATGGCACCAAGAAAAATATACAACTGTTGGAGAAAAGTTGTGTCAGTTTATTTAGGCAAAAAGATACATCAATTCATGAAATAGACCAGACAAATCATAGATGAGTTGTTACCTTTAATAAATTGTTCTATCTCTCTCTGTTCTGCCCATGAGTGCATTTCTAACAGGAAGCTGTCCTGACGCGCGCACACTATCTGTCAAACAAAAACAGAACAGAAGTGAGGTCTACATTTAGGAACAGAAATAAATAGTTTCGTAAGTGGATGATGGAGCTGGATTCTCAGTGTGTTCAGTTGCCCATCAATAGTTTGTGACACAATAAGTAATTTTTTTTCCTTTTTTAATATTTGCTTAGGAAGATTATTGCATTTGTTGTAAGTCAACTCTACGACATATAGATATATGCTTGGCTCGGTTCTGGCCTGGGGGCCCCATTACATTCACCAAAGTGGGCACGCGATTAGCAGAAATAGGAAGTTAAAACTGAAAGAAAAAGGCATAGAAGACTGAACATATCAATCAGGGACAACACATATACCAGCAATTGGGCTAAGGGTGTTCAGCGACTCACAGCTGACCGTCTGCTTTGAGAGTTCTGATTCACATGCCCCCTTTCTATGTTTCTTTCACATGACAACACGTTCAAGTTTCGCAAAATGCTCCATTTTCCACATCAGTCGTCGATATTACAACTTTCCCCTAATTTTCGTTGCTAGCACACTCCTTTTGAATGTTCTGTCTAATAGATACGGGTTATGTGCCCCCGTCCCCTTCCCCACAAAAAAAAAAAAAAAAAAGCCAAAAAGCGCTAAAACAGTGATGACTTAGGCGCATAACAGAGTGCGTTTACAGATAACATACAATCATCTCAATTTGTTCAAGATTCGGGTCTTGTATGCTCTCTAAGAATTCAGTGATCAAATTGGGATTTGCCAGAGAGATAATGGTTTGTGTATAGTAGATGCGAAAATTAAAATTAAAGTACTCAACACCAATTAAAATAGAAAACAAAGATCTTGCAGCGATGAATACTTTCACATATCTTGGAAACATTGTGATTGTAAACTTGACGGGGCAGCCAGTGAAAATATCAACAATAGGATAAACAACGCAATTATAGCTTTGCCATTTTAAACAACATCTGAAGATCCACCCATACAACACAAAACCCAAACTAAGAATATGCAAATATTGTGTACGCATAGTACGCGGATTTGAAAAACTGAGACCAACAGAAAAGGATACGCTAAGGTTGTCCTAATTTCACACAACCTTGTCCCCTGAGGAAAACTACATCTAATTATCGCCCGTTGATGGTCTGACAAGAAGGTGAGTAATCATTGGAGGAAAGCTGAAGAAGAAGAAGAAGATTGCAAGAAAATGGAATACAAAGATCGAGAAAGTAGTACTGATATTCTGTAAGAATGAGTTAGTATCTGCACGGTCAGGGAGCCACTCGAACCATCAGTGTGGACACACTTCATCAGTGCTGCCTTCTCTCTCTCGAGCCATATCCTCTAGACCAGACTGATAAGTCTGTTACTATGGACACCGCTAAGATGTGGAGCACGAACGTGTCAATTTGTGTGCTGAGATAGATAGATATTTAAGAAGACTTGTCAATCAACACAGAATTGGAGTCGTTAGTCGCTGGACACTGCGAGACTTGCTGAGGACAGGGGTCCGAGCACCCATGGACATGTTCGGAGTGTAATAATGATGACCCGTAAATAACTCAATAACACTTCATCATTTACTGAATGCGATTGAACACCTATATAATCGGTTGGCTTAAAGTACTGTGATACCAAATCTAACAACAATGACAATAACACACACATACTTGAATTATTCATAGATAGACCAATTTCATGCGCAGTTTATACATATTTTCACAGGCGCACACACACGCGCACACACACGCGCGCGCGCACACACACACACACACACACACACCGAGAGAGAGAGATAGATACATAAATACGAAGCTATTGTCTCACCTTTGCATCCGTGTAATTTCCTTTGCCAAATATTCTAAAGCAGTGATTTTGCTGCGGCGACCAACCTGCAGGACACCAGGGAATTCTGACTACGCCACTTGTTATGCCTACAAACAACAGCAAAAGACCATGTAGATGCAATCAAGATACAACACCAGACGTTCTTTCTTTCTTTCTTTCTTTCTTTCTTTCTTTCTTTCTTTCTTTATTTATTTATTTATTTATTTCATTCTTTCTTTCTTTCTTTCTTTCTTTCTGTCCTTCTTTCTTTCTTTCTTTCTCTTTCTTTCTTTCTTTCTTTCTTTCTTTAAAAGGTCCTAAACGCGTTGTGCCGTATTTTATTGCAGATTACAATATGTATCCTTTTCGAACTAACACATCCGAAACCTGTATGACATTTCTGGGTATCCAGCTTGCCTTCCATCTTTGATCCCTACTCAGTTCAGTTCACTGATCCTGACATCAGGTAACAGTTGCTGCTTCCATTAAGTCCAGGTGCTTTTGAACGTCTTGGGTTAACTAACTAAACTATATAGCACCGGTGGCACAAAGTCAGGAGAAAAAATTGTAACTTTTTTTCTTCTTCTTTCCCTCCTCATCTGCCTTTCAGCGTCTGGGATCTTTTGCTTTTATGTGACCTCTCCTGCTGCCATGTTTCTTATACTTCTAATATCTCATCAATTCATCTTTGTTCGTGGTTGGACCTTGTGTCAGATGTTCTCGTAACGTTTATTGAAGACTCGCTGTGTTGTGTTTTGGTGCTTATGACTAATTACGTGACAAAACCCTTTCGTCTGTTGTTGAAAAGGCAATACTGAACTCAAAAGTGTCATGCGAAAAATAGATGCATTTGGGCGACGAGCCCACATAGCATTGTTTGCTGTAAACACGATCCATCTACTCAAAGTTTTTATCTTTAAATCTTCAAACTTTCGAAGTTTTCATCTTCACAACATCAGTTCCTCAGAATTATAATATTTACATTTTCAATTCTTCAGATTTCATTATCACAAATTCATTCTTTCAGAGTTTCCATCTTCACATATGTAATCATTTATAGTTTTCATGTTCACTCCCTTAGTATTTTAGTTTCTCATGACATTTTATTCTTCACCAAAGGTTTTCCAATTGTTCGACTAACCTATCAGCATTGTTTATGCCATTCACTGTCCCACTGTACTTATATGTTATATAAGTGCACCAAGATCATTGAAACTACGAGAGGCACTTCAAATCAACTCTTTGTGTGTTAAAATATCTTAGTTACCAAATAAAAATCATCACCTGGTAAGTACAACAAACATAAGACGAATAATCCATACACTGCACAGCAAGGCTCAGATACGTGGTATTCAATCTTAAACATCTTATGTATTTGAAAACATACAAAAGATAGAGAGTTCGATTCAATAACGATGACATGTTAATACAACGGCAAGTATAAACCACATATTAATTAGATTTATGCTCACCAAGTGGACTATTTATTAGACAAGCTTACTATTCGCCCCAGCTGTCTGTCCCATCGATTTACTGATTGGTGTTATATGTGTTAACTTATCATGATATTGTTGATATATGCATGGCTTATGGAGACGTAGCAATAGTTTCTTCTAATCTAAGTGCACAACTTTCTTCTTATTTGCTTACACCCATTTGAGAAATATGGTAATTTATTTTTCGCCTGCTATGCTCTTTAACTGTTTCCATAAATGTTCTTACATTTGCTCTCTCTCTCTCGCTCTCTCTCCCTCTCTCTCTCTCTCTCTCTCTCTCTCTCTCTCTCTCATGTACAAGCACTTTCCGCCACAAAATAAAAGAAAGCCACAAGATAAAATGACTTTGATGACAAAGAAAACATGTATAGTGTACCAATTTTCAGGTAAAACAATTACTGTGCACTCCCTTTAAATGACAACGAAATAAGTAAAAAGATCAAAGTTTAAAAAAAAAAAACAATGATTAAAATTAAACAATGACCAAAAAGGTATAAGGTACCACTAAAAGGAGGTACCTTATTGTCTCTGGCCACCAACTAAAATTATTAGTGGCCTACACTCCGTGACGTCCTTTGCAAGGTGCATCAACAAAACAGAAATCCCACCTTCGATGTAGTTTTTATAGGAAATGTAGTGTTAGTGTCCGTATTATAACTGTTGTTGTTGCTGGCAATTCTGTATAAAGTAATCAGTACTGCGACAGTATCATCTGTAATTCTCAGAACAAAACAATGCGTTATACTGTACCAATTAAAACTTAAAAAAAAGTTTATAGGTTGGTCAGTTGGTCGAAGGGTTAAACTCAACCTCTTGTCCAGTACACCAGGTCACTAACCACTGCTCCAACATGGCTTATAGTGCCCCAAGTGTGACCTACATTGTGCCTATATACCACAACTGATCTTCACAAAGTTATCTAAGGTGTGCATTCCCTTCGTTTTCCTTTTTGCGTTCATTGCATGTCTGTTCTTGTAATGTTTTCTGAATCTTTTTCTGAGCTCGTAGCTTATCTAGTTCTATTATCATCTTGTTAATTCCACTTTGTGCATTCCATCTTCGTTGCACATGTTGATCGCCTCTTGGTTGCTGAATTTCTTTGGTCATAAATATTCGGAAGTTTTCCTCTGCTAGCATACTACAGTGAGATTATACAGATATCCATGTATAACGTGTCCGGAATATCAGTCGGTGATCATAGATGATGGAGTTGAATACAGTAACTTTAGAACAATAAGCCTAATGAGCCATGTTACAAAAATCTTGCTAAAAGTTATACAAGGAAGGATTCAGAATAAAATCAATACTGAATTAGATGAGCAGCAATTTGGATTTAGGAAAAATAGCGGGACAAAAGAAGTAATATTCTGCATGAGAACATTAATCGAAAAGTAAAAGTTTTTTTGAAAAACAAACCAATAAATGCTTGCTTCATAGACTACACTAAAGCTTTTGATGGAGTACGCCACAAACAACTTATAGAATGCCTAAATGAGATACATGTAGATAACATGGACATACGACTAAAGCAGGGAGGTAGCAGTGATAAGATGAGAGTAAGACAAGTGGGGAGTGGGGTAGTGAGAAATCAAGGGGAGATAGAAAAGGTGAATAACATATAATCAAGGGGTCCACGTGGAAAGCTAAGAATGTGAACACATAGTGGATCACGAGAGTTGTGAGATAAGTTAGGAACGATGCGAAAATTGTAACAAGGTAGGTGATTGGTTGGGAAGAGAAAAGGATAACAAAGGAGAGAGGGAAGATTCATTCGCGAGGTAGTGAGGATTCGATGCGGACGGTTGTGTGTTCATGTTGCAGCCGGCACAAGGGAATCAGTGAAAGTTAGTCCACTCAGGAGCGATCCAGAGGTAGTTGGTGTGTGGAAGCGACAGGGAACGGATCGGTTTCAATTAGCACTGGTATGTAGAAAGGTAGATAGTAAGGAAAGGACAGGGTACGAGTTAACAACGAACAGTTATTGTCAAGTCGTGAGTAGTCACGAAGTTAGCTTCAAGAGAAGCAATCATATAATGTAGTTATGTCATAGTACAACGAACAGTTATTGTCAAGTCGTGAGTAGTTCACCATGTTAGCTTCAAGAGAAGCAATCATATAATGTAGTTGTGTCTTGGTACAAAGAACAGTTATTGTCAAGTCGTGAGTAGTTCACTAAGTTAGCTTCAAGAGAAGCAATCATATAATGCAGTTGTGTCATAGTACACGAACAGTTATTGTCAAGTCATGAATAGTTCACTAAGTTGGCTTCAAGAGAAGCAACTAAGATAGTGTAGTGGTGACCTAGTACAACTAACAGTTAATGTCAAGTCGTAGCAATGACTCGCAGGGGTCCTGGTCATTAAGACAGGGCGCGAGACGGAGTATGATTCTCCACTAGACAACCATATCGGCAAGGGGAAGTGGAATACAGATCGCCCAACATTGTGAGTAGCAGCAGGGCTGCGTTGAGTGCTTGTGGCTGAAGTCATTGACAACCCCGAGTTAGAGTGAGGTAGGTGAGCATCAAAATAACTGTGTATGGTGGTAGATGAACGAGAGGAGTTTTGTGATACCATCACAAGTTTTGGAACAACCAAAACGTGAGGGCTCAGGTCTTGACGAGCCTTCACAACATCAAACAGATCGCCGGCTCCAGGTGTCCAAAGGCTCTGGTCTTTAAGAGCCGTCGGCAAGGCGGAGCGTTGCTGGAATATCAGGATGTCACTGGCATACGACTAATATGTAATCTATACTTTGAGCAAACAGCAATAATAAAATATAACAAAGAGAACTCTACACCCATTGATATAAAAAGAGGAGTAAGACAGGGATGCATCCTATTACCAAGCTTGTTCAATCTGTACACTGAGCAAATCTTTAAAAAACATCATAGAGATGCCAGGCCTACAAATTAATGGAAAGATAATCAATAACCTAAGATATGCTGACGATACTGTACTACTAGCAGAAAATCCTAAGGATCTACAATTACTTAATGAAATAAACATGAGAAGCAAAAAATATGGACTAGATATCTATATAAAAAAGACTAAAACTATGATCATAAACAAAGAAAATACTAAAAACCCACAAGTAAATATCAAAATTGAAGGAATAGACCTGGAGACAGTTCAGAACTACAACTACCTTGGACATACTAAAACCAATGATGGAAAATGTACAACTGAAATAAAGAAAAGAATAGGAATGGCAAAAAGTATTTTTAATGTCATGAAGAACATACTAACATTAAAACAAATAACACCAGGGCTAAAACTCAGAATAGCAAAATGTTACACCTTCTCAATATTCCTATATGGTGCAGAAACATGGACATTAGACAAGAAAACAGAACAGAGAATTGAAGCCTTTGAAATGTGGATATATAGAAGATTAGGTAGAATTGGATGGAAGGAAAAGAAAACAAAAGATGAAGTCTTAAAACAGCTAAAAATGAAAAGAAAACTACTAAGCACAATTCAAACAAGACAAATGCGATTTTTTGGTCATGTTAAAAGACACAACAGCCTACTAAAAGTAAACCTGGAGGGGAAAATTCAAAGTAAAAGAGGCAGAGGCAGACCAAGACTAACATGGACGAGTAACATCAAAAAATGGACAAATCAGCCTATGTCAACCTGCACCATCAAAGCAAGAGACAGAGCAGAATGGCGCTCCATGGTAGCCAACCTTCGTTGTGGAGACTGCACTCGATGATGATGATCATTATATAAATAAGGTGCGCTGATGATATTGTCTAAATAACTAACAGCGAAAATGAAATAGAAAAAAGAGTTGATATTATAGTGACAGAAAGTGCAAATAAGGACCTCAACATCAGCAACAAAAAAGAGAGAACAAATGGTTTCTAGAAAGGAAAAAAAAAAACATCTCTTAAAAACATATTTAAAGTAAATGGGACATTGTTAAATGAGGTCAATATATTAAAATACCCGGAAGCGATGTGAACGTCAGATTGGATATGTACAACAGAGGTGAGGTACAGAACAGCCCTAGAAAAGGGTGCATTTCAAAGAATGAGAGAAATATGCGCCTGCTTTATGTCAATGAAATAAGAAAAAAAGTTCTTCATTTTTATTAGAACCAGTTGACTTTTGGATGATAATTCTAAGTAATCTGAGAACAGACAAGAAAATAATTGGAGGCCACGGAAATATGTTTTACGGGATAATGTCGAGAATACCATCTTGATTTTGATATTGATTATTGCAGTGCCGCTAGACATCGTATAAGACCGGTAGTTTTTTTTTTTCTCCATCCATCTCTATTCTTGGCGAGGTGTTCGATCTTATCTAATGAGTCTATGCCTGCTAACTTTGCTTCTCTTATAAGTGTTTTTTTAGTGTCTCTCTGGGACGTTCTCTTTCTCTTTATATTGATGTTTCCCACAGAAGAGGCAGTTTTAGAATTCACTTGTCTTTTCTCAAGACGTGTCCGACATATGTCCTCTTCTCTTCCTAATGGTAGATGAGATCGTTGGTTGCATTACCATTTCTCTTATCTCTACATTAGTCTTGAAGTGATTCGATTGTACATAGAGAGTATTCTTTTTATGTATTCGTCTTCAATTGCGTTTAGTGTTCTGTGGTTCCCCGGCTCCCATTCGGTAAGGTTGCTAGCAGCGAATCCGTCCATTATAATTCCCACTTCTCCATAATGTTTATCGTCAACTGTACCAGAATAAAAATAAACAACAACGAAAAAAGACATCACCGCAATGCACAATAAAGACACGCGAAACCATATTACAAAGAGTAAATTAATTTAAATATCTTGGAACATTGTTAACCTCAGATGATAGATGTACAACAGAGGTGAGATGTAGAATAACTCATGCAAAAGCAGCGTTCCAAAAAATGAGGAAGATACTGTGCAATCCATTTTTAATAATAGAAACAAGAAAAATAATTTTTAAATGTTATGTAGAACCAGTCTTAACATATGGATGTGAATCATAGATAATAGAACAACAGACAAGAAAATCACAGGAAGCTGTAGAGATGTGGTTTTACAGAAGAATGTTGAGAATACCATGGGCAGCTAAGAAGAACATTCTGAAAGAGGTCAAAGCAAGAAAAGAACTAATATCCAATATTAGGAAGAAATAATCATATTTTTTTGGGCCATGTAATGAGAAGGGAACCGCTGAAATATATTTTAACAACTGGGGAAATTGAGGGACGAATAGAGGAAAGCAAAGAGAAAAGATACCAGACAGCTAAAGAGACTGGCTTGGCAGAGGGTCAACAACAGAAATAATAAATAACTGTTGAGATCAAAAGTTGTGGAGAGACATTATCACCTACGCCAGCAGGCACGGTACTTGATGATGATGTACCAGAATAAATTATTGCTTTATTGTTGTTGATGGATTCCCCCCCCCTCCCCAATTCTTGTATTAATTGTGCGATAGAAATTCTAAATTGTCCGCGAAATCCAGTTCTTTGAGCTGTGAGAGTACATAATGAGTCAAATAAGTTTCATTCTTGCTGTGTCCGTATTCTTAATTTACTTAATCACCAACAGGGATAGAAAATAGGACAGAAAGCCTCCATGCCTTAACTTGATCTTCACCTCAAACTTTTCTGCTAGCTCTTCTCCATAACTGAGATAAGCACAAATATAAAATATGTAATATACTACTTGGGGTCGAGAGGTCTTGATCCAACTGTTTCTATTTATAGCGCTGGGGTTGGGGAAAAGGGGGGGGGGTGTGGTCAGGGCAGAGAAATGCATATAGATGCATTCAATTCGAAGCTGCAATAAAGCTGATTATAAAGGAGACATGAAACAAAAAAACAATTGTATGGTTTAAGCTTTACGTTATTAATGGACGACACAATTGAACAACGTACGTTACGGTTGAATAGGCCTTCAGCAGGAACAAACAACACACGCACATACATATATGTAAGTAAATAAAATTATCCCTACATAGCTACCTTATAATGAAGTATCTAAAACAAAATAATTTCTAACTAGAATGAGAAATGGAAGTAATAAAAATGTCTTCTCTGCATATAGCTCTGTGGCCAGAAGGAAAATGAACGGGGGCTAATTATGTGCATGATACTTGGTGTAGTTGGTCAGGTATTGGGAGGGCCGAAACAAAGGTGTACTTGTTATAAAAATATATAGGGGATATTGTATAGGTTACCTCAACTATAACGCCACCGGTAATGTCTTTACTTCCCGTGTGTTACCGGGGCCTCATTATGAGGGAAGTAAAGAATAGTGACACTGTCACCTTCCAGGCATGTCCTAAGAGGCGATCGATGGCTTGACAAGCTGTCATTGTAAAGAGTATTGTTATGGAAACAGACCATAGATTTTAGAAGCAGTGATCTCCGCAATATGTGCCATTTTGGCACGCAAGGTTTCTGTTTTTGAGATTGTGGTTCTGCCCTATGTGCCGTCTTTGGCTCGAAAAGACAATAGATAGATAGAATGTCTTTATGTATCAACGTGTATACAGCCGTGCAAGAACATACAGCCCTGTCCCCATATATATATATATATATATATATACACACACCCGTCAGTATGAGTACACATGCATGTGAAGAAGTGTGCATATAGTATATATATATATATAAAAAACAGAAGTGTCCACACCTAGGTCCGTGTGCATATACAAAGCACAAAGAATAGACCAGAAGAATACAGGGCACCTGAAGCGATGAAAGATTGAGATGTCTCAGAGTGGGGTTCACTAGGAACATTTTTACATGTTTACACCTTTTAAGGTAAGGTACCATGTAATGCAGGTGGAAAGTGTATCGCTTTGCACAAAGGTAAGCAGTCCAGGCACAATAAATATAGAGAACAGATGTATTGTCGTACTGTGGTCTAGTAGAGGAGGGCTGTTAATAGCATAGCATGTGTATATACTAATGTGCTCATACATGAGCAAAAGAGTAGAAGGGAAACCGTGCACGAGTGTGATACATGTATGCCTCGTGGGGTCAGCGAACCCAATCAACTATAAAGGCTTCTATAATTGTACTTCTATTTAGAGCCGTTGACGTACAAAGTAATATCACGTGACCAGACATTTCTGTTTCCGGGAATTTTCCCCGGAAATTGTTATTGCGGCAGATTCTCTCAGGAGACGGTGTTAGTGTTAGTGCCAGTAACAATATATATCAAACATAGGACACTACACAACATCTGAAATTCCAGGGTTGTGCATTTGGACTCGTTTTTGAGTTGTACCGCGTAATATTGTTGTGACTATTAAAGGTTTGTTCATATGGCGAGAACCAAGTTTCTAAATAAATAATTATTTTATTATGCTAATTTTTCATTTTTTGTTTGGTTTCAATTTCTCTAAAGTCTTATCATTATATTATGTACTCAAATTGTAATTATCGGTACGTAAAGTAGTAAGTAACGTGTAGTTTTCTAGTCATATTCAGGCAACACAACAGAGCATCTAGGATATGAAGATATACTAATAAAAAGAAAGCTACAAAAATATGTAAGTATCCACTCAACTGGACATACAATAACAATGATAACTGCGCAAAATTTAAGCAATACAATTTGACCTAGCAATTAATATTAATTAATTAATTCAATAATTATATACAGACATCGTAGGATACGCGCCTACTTCAAGACTATACAGATGAACAAATATATAGAGGCATCATATTATGAAGATCTAAATAAAGTTATAAAGCAAGTAAAATCGTCGTACATTGTAATGGGTGTAAGAAAAGATAACTATAATTATAACTTCAAATAAGACCATTTTATTCTATGAAATCATGGTTTATGGAGAAGAAAAGGAAAATAATACATTTTTGTGAAGAAGACACTGACTGGCTTATAATCGGCACCTACATGAAAAAGTCCTGGAGATAAGAGGAATCAAAAATAGACTACATAATGATAAAAGATAGGTTCAGTAACAGCTTCAAGAAAGTAAAAAACTATATAGGAGCAGATATTAAACTCAGATCACAATCCTATAATGATTAAAATGAAAGTCAAACTAAAAAGAAACAAATAAAAGGCTAATTCACCAACAATACCACCAGACAAACAGCTTTAAATCAAAAAGATGTTATTAGAAGCTGCTAGATGAAGGGAATGAGCAGTACAGAAGAGAAAATCCAGATGAAAAAGCTAAAAGTAAAATGACAATGCATCAAGAAAAAGCATACAAGAAACTTGTGACATCTTACCCAAAAAGGAAAAGAACAAATAAAAATGAATGATTGACACAGTCCTGGAAAAAAATGGAAGAAAGAAGACACGTGAAGGTTACTATCCAATACAGCAAAATAGATAATGAAATACGCAATATGTACAAAAAGAAAAAAGAAGATTGACTCAACCAAAGATGTCTAGAAATTGAAACTACGGAAAATAAACAAGATTTAAGAGGGATGCACACATAAATAATGAGAATGACTAGTAAAAATAAAAAAAGCCACATAAAGTGGATGTATTGCAAGCAAGAAAGGAAAGATTGCTAACAGATAATAAAGATATAATCAATCATCATCATGTGCCATACCGGTTGGCGTAGGCGATCATGTCCCTCCACAATCTTCTATCTACAGTGCATCAGATCAGTTCTGTTGTTGACTGTTTATATAATCAATAGACGCAGGAATATATAACATAATTATTTTATGATGAAAGAGAAAAGAAAACAAGTATAAAATGTAGGTCAGGCTATAAAATCTGAAGTGAAAAGAGCAATACAAGCAATGAAAAAGGGAAAGCAGCAGGACATGACAACATAGAGATGATAAAGACACAAGAAGATTTTGGCATTGAAATGATCACAGACATATGCAACGACATATACCATACAGAATATATACCAAATGAACTAAAAACATTAACTTTCATTGCTTAAAAAGAAATGTGCAGTAGAGTGCAGTGATTTTAGAACAATAAGCCTAATTAGAATTTAAACTAATATCTTGGTAAAAGTTATACAAGGAAGGATTCAGAATACAATTAATATGGAATTAGCAGAACAATTTGGCTTTAGGGAAATCAGTGGGACAAAAGAAGCCTTATTTTGTATGAGGACATTAATTGAAAAGTGCACAGAAGTAAACATGCCTGCTTCATAGACTACACCAAAGCTTTTGATACAATACACATTAAACAGCTTATAGACTACCTAAAAGACATACACCTAGATGACATAGACATATGACTAATATGTAATTTGTACTGGGAGCAAACAACAATAATAAGATATATCAAAGAGAACTCAACACCTATTGTTATAAAGAGAGGAGTATGACAAGGATGCATCCTATCACCAAGCTTGTTAAATCTATATACTGAGCAGCAATTCTTTAAAAACATTAGAAGGGAATAGGCAAACAATTGCAGTGCTGCTGTAAAGCTGATAGCAGAAACAAGTAGGTGGTGTAACAAACACTCGTACAAGGTATGGTGACAGTTTTACAAAAAGGAAAACAATAAAATGCTGATGTTTTGACCTACATGTGGCCTTCCTCAGAAAACGAGAACACAAACAAACAACGAAATAAAAATATTTCTACTACATCTAAGATGAGCAAACAGGTAAATCAAGGAGAAATAAACAGAGGGATATGCTCTGACATGTAGCACATCTCTCTTTCATTTCATCATTCACCTTTTTTGTAAAGCTGTCACCATACCTTGTAGGAGTGTATGTTACACCCTGCTATTGTTCCTTTAAAAAACATAACAGAGATGCCATGCCTAATCATTAATGGAAAGATAATCAATAACCTAAGATATACTGATAATACAGTATTGCTAGCAGAAAATCCTGAAGATCTACAACAATTCTTGATCCTTCCCGCACCGATAGACATCACATAGGGTTCAAGTGTCTCTTTAGGTCTTCCTCTTTTTCTGTACCCTGATGTTTCCCATAGAAGAGCCTGTTCTCTTGTTGTCTTTTCTCAGCACATGTCTGACATATGGCCATCTTCTTTCCTTAATTGTGGATGAGATCTTTGTTTGCATGGCTATTTCTCTTATTTCAATATTAATATTGAATTCATTCCATTGTATACAAAGTATTCTTATTAGGCATTTGTCTTCAAAACGTTTAGATTTTTCTCAATCTCTTTTAATGTTTTCCAGCTTTCACATGCATAGGGAGCCGCGATAGCTCAGTGGTTAGTGAACTGGACTACAAAGGACAAGGGGTAGGGTTTCTATCCAAACCGACGGCTTCCAGGTTCACCCAGCCTTAAATGGGTACCTGATTTTTTTCTGGGAAAGTAAAGTGGTATGGGCGTAATACCGACCACATTACCCCAAAATCATGTGCCGAAGGTCTGTAAAATTTATGGTCACTAACACCATATTCCCTATACGCCACTTGGCGTGACAGGGGTACTTCACTTTTTTTACTTTTCACATGCATAGGTAAATGTTGATAATACATTTTAGTTGAATATTCTAAATTTGGTTTTCTCACAAAGTATTTTTGGATTTCCATATTTTGTCCAGGTTTTTAAAATTCCTTGCTGCTTTTGCTATCCTGCTTCTGATCTCTTTTTTTGTTTCACCTTCTTCATCTGTATTACTACCAAGTATATATAGTGCTGAACTCTTTCCAGTGCCAGACAATTGAGATATACATTGCCCGCTGGAGTATTGTTATTTTTCATTATTTTCTTCAACAATTATTTAATGAAAGAAACATGCAAAAAATGTGGGTTAGATATGAATATCATCATGATCATGTGGCTCACCAGTTGGTGTAGATAATCATGTTCTTCCACAATTTTCTATCTACTGTGCATCATATCAGTTCTGTTGATTGTTTTCCATGCCATGACACCAAGCTATCCAGTATTTTCTCTTTGTCATCTGCAATCTCTCTTTCCCGATATTTTGTCAGTTGTATCCAAGTATTCCAACTTTCCTCTTCTTATGGTGTGCTCAAAAGATGTTGATTGTTTCTTTCTGATGTTTCTTAAGAGCTCTCTTTTTGTCTTGGCCTCCTTGAGAATTTCCTCATTGTATATGAATATCAAAAAGACTAAAACTATGATCATAATAAACAAAGATAATACTCAAAACCTACAAGTTGATATCAAAGTAGAAAGAATAGACCTGGAGACAGTTCAAAGCTACCACTACCTTGGACAACATATGACCAGTGATAGAAAATGTAAAATTGAAATAAACAAAAGAATAGGAATGTTAAATAGCAATTTTAATGCCATGAAAAATATCATCATCATCAAGTACTGGGCCTGCTGGCGTAGGTGATCATGTCTCCACAAATTTTGATCTCTACAGTTATTTATCTTTTATGTTGTTGACCTTCTGCCAAGTCATTCTCTTAAACTGTGTGGTATCTTTTCTCTTCGCTTTGTTTGTATATGAAGAATATACTACATCAAAACAAATAACACCAGGGCTAAAACTGAGAATAGCAAATGTTATATCTACTTCAACATTTCTGTATGGCACAGAAACATGGATATTAGACTAGAAAACATAACAAGAAATTCAAGCTTTTGAAATGTGGATTAATAGAAGAAAAGGAAGAATTAGATGGAAAGAAAATAAAACAAATGATGAAGTCTTAAAACAACTAAAAATGATGGATGTGTAACATCAAAAGATGGAGAAGTCAGCCTGTGTCAACCTGCACTATCAAAGCAAAAGATGGGGCGGAATGACTTTTCATGGTAGCCAACCTTCGATGCGGAGATGGCACTCACTGATGATGATGAATAACAGTAACAATTTTCAATTTGTTTTTTTTTTGCTTTTGAGTCCATTCTTCTATGATCATTAACAATATAACTAACTTCAAGTCAGATCTTGATGAGAATGTATTGTTTACCCACAAATCTTGATACTTATTATCTTTTATAAATGGAATTCATTGTATATAATAGACCATTTGTGATTTATTTCATTTTATTTTATTTGATATTAATTATCGAATCATTGTCACGTGTATTGATAATTGATCATGTGATGCACATTTGTATCTACCTGTCCTAGCTTACTTTCACTAAGATATTTGTTTTTCATAAATAATAATTAATAATATATAAGGTAAAGGTTAAGTTTAGTGTCCCAAATTTATCAAATTATTTCTGCTCGAAGTAACATCCCCTTGCATGTTATTCATTCACTCTCGAATCTGTCATTAGAAAACCCCTGGGTTAGGTTTAGGGTTTGGAATAGCTTACAACTAACCCTAAACCTAACCTTAAACTTTGTTGAAAAAAATACAATTAAATGCCCAAAAACTAGAAACAATTGATAATTCAAGTATATCCGGTCAGTGAGGGGAGATCACTCATTTAGCAGAAATAATTTTGGACACTAAACTCAGCCTTTACCTATAATAAATAATATAATCACATGTTTAAAGGAAGAATAGGTAAATTTGTTGAGACAGACTAATTGAATGTAGACTAATTTAATTGTTTTGTTGAAGACAGTTTGAGCTTGCTCTTTACTTTTGACAACAGCCACGAAATGTTGAATAACTCATGTACATTTGATTTGGTGGATACTTTTCTGGGAACTATGAAAATGTGTAGCTGTTTTATTTTGTTGTATTTGAAATTAAACTTTAGGGAAATCTTTGCTGTAAAATAAGGTCGTGAATTATTTTAGTTGTTTTATTTTGCTACTACCAGAAATATGGAGACAGCAGTCCCTTACCATCCAGGCTTGTTGCTGGGCCGCTCTGTGGATATGAAGACACTGAAGCCAGGGTTCATGCTAGTTGGAGAAGTTGTTCCAACTGAACTGAAAGTAAGTCTGGAAATCTCTCACTATCAAGCTAGATTTTATTGTCTTGGTTGAGAGGAGTGAATGGGTGGACATTGTTTAAAGAGTGAACCATCCTGCATGTTTACTTTTTACAATCTGTTAGTGTGATTTGAGAACTGTGGAGCTTGTCTGTGAGTGATAAGGTTAGATTTGATGACTAACTTTTCATGATCTTTTTCCTCTTTGTTTGCCATGACAAGGATGTTGCATTGTGCCACATTTCCTCTTTGTTTGTCATGACAAGGATGTTGCATTGTGCCACAGGTTACAGAGAAGATGAGATTTTTGTACCTTCTGATCTGACATACCTAACTATTGTGGCATAATTTCAGGATCATAGATTAATTCCTGCTCTCTTGTCCAGGGTGAGTAGCCCAAGACCACTATTTGAAGGTGGAGATGGGTTTTTTCAGCTCTGATCCAATGACTCTGAAATCAGCATTTATTTATAGAAGATTGCTATTAACTCATGCAAAAAAAAAACAACAACATAGTATTTATCACAGATGTTCTGTTAATAATTAATGCTCTGAGGAGATGGAAATAAAGATCTGAATGATTTAAGAGCAACATTATCAATGATGCAGAACTATTGTTCAATAAATTTCATCTCACTGCAATACTCTTGGATATGATGAGGCAGAAAAGTTGGCAAAGGAGAGCGGTAAACTTATGCCACAAGTACAACCTATGAGGAGTCAAATAGGTTTGTTGGAAGTAAAGATATGAGCATATGAAATAAAAAACTTCAGGGTTACAAGCACAATAATGTATACTACCAGCTCAATAGAAGAAAGCAAATGGATCGGGCGGACATCATCAGTGCCCTCCAGGAAGTGGAAAGGACACAGGACTTCGACAACCATGAGTCCACGTCATTCTTTCGGATGAAAGCGATGGGAGTTAAGATGGGCACAGCCAGAAATGAGAAACTTAGCAGGCGTGTAAGAAGACTAATTAACCAACACAGAACTGGAGTCGTCAGTCGCTGGACACTGCAAGACTTGCTGAGGAGGGGATCTGAGCACCTATGGACATGTTCGGAGTGCAATGATGATGACCCGCTAATAACTCAGTAAATAAAAATTTTTAGACTTCAAGCAGGCCCTAACAGTTTGAAGTATCATCTTTTAAACACTCTAGGGATAGGAACCTCTGATGAATGTGACTGTCACGTTAAAATATCCTTTATGATCATGCCCAACATGCAGTGAACAGAGAAAATGTTTGTGGCCATCTCCAGTATCATATCTGGACAAGCTGTATGGAGTTGTCACTAGACTTTAGCTGAACTGTTTAATGCTTTATTGAGATTGACATTTAAAGGTGTACACAAAACAAGAAGAAGAATTTCTGCCAATGGAGTCTAAACATCTATGGTTTTGCCCAAAGTGCAGTGTTGATTCTTCATCACATTTAATCAGTCAACCTATCAGCCAGTGCCTGATATTCATTACAAAACAAAAATGTACTGCTTATCATTTATAACTTTTTTGCTATTTTTATTTTTGGGTACTACCAATCAAACAAAGTAATTCTCAATTGTCAGGAAGTTAGATAATACAAATTCCATTTAAAATTGATGTCCTTTATTTGCAGGTGAATCTTACAACACCCCAGTTCTCATTTGCCACATCTCTGAAGGATATTTGTGATGTTCTTAGTCTTCCTCCAGAATATGCTATAAAAGTTAAAGCAAACATAATTGAAAATAAGATGGTAGAAGCATGCCTTAAAGACCTTGGCAAACCAGATCTGTTCACCATCATCTTCAGAACCACATTTTTAGAGGTACACTTGTTCTGTCACTTTGTTCATCGTGTCTTGTGTGGAAAATATATTGATCAAACTATATAATATGATTACAATTTGTTGAATAATTTGTTTGTGTCAAATTCAGTACTGTCAAATCATTAATCCAATATATAATGTTTTTTCAGCAAAAACAGTACCTACATCCAGATACCATACCAGTGTACTCTGAGAAGCAAGAAGAAAATGAAGAAGAGAGTCACACTACAGAGAGCCTCATTGCAGAAGCAGCAGCTGATTCAGAAATAAGCATGCGTGATCAGAATGAACCATTGACAGGAAGTTTAACTGGAAGATCTCACAGTCATCATGGGACACATTGGGTCAAGGCTGTAGAGATTGGAAATGAATTAGTGACAATTATGACTCTATCTTGTAAAGGTAAAAAATGAATTAGTGACAATTATGAGTCTATCTTGTAAAGGTAAGAAATGAATTAGTGACAATTATGACTCTATCTTGTAAAGGTAAAAAAATGAATTTGTGACAATTATGACTCTATCTTGTAATGGTAAGAAATGAATTAGTGACTATTGTGACTCTATCTTGTAAAGGTACAAAAATGAATTAGTGACAATTATGGCTCTATCTTGTAAAGGTAAGAAATGAATTAGTGACAATTATGAGTCTATCTTGTAAAGGTAAGAAATGAATTAGTGACAATTATGAGTCTATCTTGTAAAGGTAAGAAATGAATTAGTGACAATTATGACTCTATCTTGTAAAGGTAAGAAATGAATTAGTGACATTTATGACTCTATCTTGTAATGGTAAGAAATGAATTGGTGACAGCGATGACTCTGTCTTGTAAAAGTGAGAAATGAATTGGTGACAGTGATGACTCTGTCTTGTAAAAGTGAGAAATGAATTGGTGACAGTGATGACTCTGTCTTGTAAAAGTGAGAAATGAATTGGTGACAGTGATGACTCAATCTTGTGAAGGTAAATCTTGTTTTATGTAATCAGTGATGATCCAGTCTTGTAACGAAAGATCTTATTTTACATTAAAATTGCATAAATTTCTAGTGGGCATTGGCTAACATTAGTTTATAAAATTGAAAAGCATATATTTCATTGTCATTTTCAGTCATTTTAACATGTGAGTTAATTTAACAGTCAGTAAGTCAGTAACTTTTTTTTTAATTTTACGGTAAAATATGATAAGCAATATAATTCTTACAATATATCATTGCTTGATATTACTAGATTTCACATATGAGTTTTGACACTGCTTTGTATATTGTATAATTCATATATGCAACTACTTTCCATCCTCCAGTCATTTCTTGACATGTTATTCATTTCTTGACATGTTATTCATTTCTTGACATGTTATTCATTTCTTGACATGTTATTCATTTCTTGAAACTAAAAAAATACATTTTGTCAGAATGCTCTGGCATTTTCTTTAAAAAATGTTTCACTGTTGGCTACACAATATCTTTCAACTGTCTCTCTTCTGTGTCTGTTGTTATAGTTTGCTGTGATGTGCTACATTCATTTTACTTTGTACATTGGTCTGTATTTTATTGTTTCATTTTAGACTTAAAAGATCTTTACAAGGATTGAAAACTGCTAGAATAAAAATTTAGATAAGAGAAGGAGTATCTGGGCCGGCTACAGCTTGAAAGGTCAATAGATAGATTTTAGACTTTGGCACTGTCTTTTGTACTGCAATAAAAAATAATGTCACATTTTCAGTTTTTCTCTAGTTTAACTTTTTCTGGTGTTGCTCATATACTTGTATGTGGATATCATAGTGTCTGAGTGATTAGTGCACTTGTCTACTGATCAGATGGTAAGGGTTAAACTCCTTTCAATGACAGATTTCTTCTGACTGACATAAGCTTTCAGCTGAAAACTGGTGCTGAAGATTTTCTCAGGGATTGTGGGAAAATCTGACATGATACTGGCTATATCATCTGTAAATGTGCCTTAAGTCATGACAAAACATAGTCACAAACATTATATGTCATTAGGCTTCCTGGGTACCCCTTTTAAAAATGTATTTGTGTGTGCACTTGTTAATGTATTTGATTATTACAACATATTTATATATTTTACTATAACAACTTGTTTATATTTTCACTATTACATACTATTTTATTTCGTTTGCACTCAGACACGGAGAAATTGAACAAGCTAAGGCTCAAACTTTGTGAATGCTTGCAAGCCTACCGTGGACAGTTGGACAATACAAAGTTACAGGCACTACTGAAAGTGGCTGTGGACATTGACAAAAAGCTATCCAAGAATCATTATGGGGATGTTAACCTTATTATCCGGTACTGCTCATTCACTGAGTTAGACAAATATCCAGCCTCTCTTGCAGGAATGGTGAAAATTATAGATGGCTTCATGGATCATTGTGTTGGCTGGGCCGAGAAAAGCAAGCGAGGTGCAGAATGTGAAGTTGAAACTTGTATCATGAAATGCATGCTTGGGGTTGATAAAGATGAAAAAACATCCATCAAAGATTCTTTTAAACAGATTTTTTCAAGTGAGTTACGGTCGTACTCTTTGTTTTAAATGCTTTTTTATCATAATTTTTTGTAACTATGATTTTATCATAATTTTTTTGAAAACTATGAAAATCATAATATATTTATATTATACTAAAATATTAATTAAAAATGAGAAATGAAAATTATATGAAAGAGAGCTCTGAAAGTGTTTCTGCGCATGTTCTAACATAAGTAACACACAACAATATATTTTAACCATATCACTTTAACTGTGGACCAACACTTTAAGCATTTAGAAAGTATTGCTGGAAAATTTAAGAAACAACCTCATTGTTTCCAGAAAAAAAATGGGAAAACAATTATTTTTTTCTGCATTTTCTACACATACAATAAATTTAGCTGGTTGTGGTTGCCCTTGATAGGAGTTTGGGTCATTATGAAATTTAGACAAATTTTAGAATAAATATAATAGCAAGTTTGTGAATAGAAGTTTGAAATCTTTAATTGATACACTATGTGGACATTGACAAAAAGCTATCCAAAAATCATTATGGGGATGTTAACCTTAATATCATTAAAATCCATTGAAATCTATTTTTATTTTTTCATTTTATTTTTAAAAAATTAAATAACATTGAAATCTTTAATTGATACATATGTGGTTGTGTAGTTGCAAAGGAAAGTCCTTATTGCTGAACAGACAGGCTGGATTTGAATACTATGAATAGTTTCAGATATTTGCACAATCATCTGTGTCCTATTCATCAAGTAAAATAGGGTTCAGAGTTCAAGCTCTAGGAGGTTTAGGAATACTACCATTGCTTCAGTGTTTTGTTCTAAAGGTGACATCAATTGGTAATTTCTGGTCAACTACAGGCAGGGCGGTAGAGCATATTATTGTATTTACTGCTGCGACATCACATCTCATCCTCTACCATTTACCACTGTAACATGATTTGTTAGCATTGGCACTGCATCCTTCCTTGATGAAATGTCAGTGAAAGTTTTATACTTAGCAGGTTCTACCATGCTGAACCTGTTAATTGGTTAGAGGTAAACAACTATGGGTGCGCTGGTGGCAACAGAGAACAAACAGACCTGTCTGCATAAGCAAATATGTATGTCATGGAAAAAAGTAACAGAAAATCTCCTGTTGTGGAGCTGGCGTGACTGCAGTGAAAAGTGAAAGGAAGCCATTAAGTGGTATGAATCTGGATGTCATATCTGCAATTATGAAACCCTGAGGTCTTGCAGTAGATGCTAGAGGAGAAGATGAAGAGAACAAACCAAGAACAACCCGGCAAGAAACCGTGAAGACAGGGATGGAAAGTGTGAGTCAGACTTGAGGTACCTTCTCAAGAATGATGTCATTAAACTGATCTGATTAGATCAATTCTGCTTTGCAAGACCTGCTGGCCATTCACTGTTTTGTTGGTCCATAGTTAAGGACAAGAAGAAGATGTTTGGGTTATTGTTTTCTAGTATCAGTAATGGAAGGTGGGCGGCTTTGTGCATCAGGGGATGTGCCAGTCAATCAATAAAAGCCCTTTGTAGAGCAGAAACCCTGGATAAGGTCTCTCCATTCATTCCAGTTCTTTTACATTTTGTCTACTACTCTCCAGTCTAAGCCACAGTTCTTATGGGTTTCCTTGAAATCTCCATTTTATATTGTTAATCTGTTGCTCAAATGGCCCTTGTTTGATTTCCTTATTTGCATTTTCGATGTGTCAAGTAAACAGAGCTATTTACTGAGCTGATAAAGTTTTTGCTTCAGGATCAAATAGAGATTTAAATATTCCTGATTCCGTCTGAGGAATAATAAATTCATTTTAACTTTTCTATAAAATTATCGCCGATGAATATGACCAATTCATCCATAGCTTTTAGCAAAATGGTTTAGCTAGTCAGCATAGCATGTTTTCCCCGTGGCTACTCAATTCCAAAAGAAAATTAAATTTATCTTTATTGTATAAGATGTGCTTATGCATGATATTCATTGTAAGTGATCATTCAGTTCAGTTTTATCAATTATTGGATAATCATATGTTGTTTTTTAAGAACAGGAGTAAGGCAGGGATGCCTTCTGTCTCCATTTCTCTTTCTGCTGGCCATAGATTGGATTATGAAAATAACTCAAAACAACAGAAATGGAATCCAGTGGTCACTGACCAAACAACTTGATGATTTAGGCTTTGCTGATGACATAGCTCTCCTATCACACAACCATTAACAGATGCAGGATAAAATGAGCATACTTGATGAGAGATCACAACAGCTAGGACTGAAGATTAATAGAGATAAGACCAACATTATGAGAATTAATACAGTTGGCAATAATCAAATAAAACTGGGAGAAATACCTCTACTAGATGTACAATCTTACATATACCTGGGCAGTAATATAGATAAAGAGGAAGGAACAGAAAATGATACCAAAATAAGGATATCAAAAGCAAGAGGAGCTTTCATTGCACTGGGAAACATATGGAAATCCAAAGAAATTAGGTTAAATACAAAAATAAAAATGTTCAACTCAAATGTTAAGTCAGTTTTATTATACGGCCGTGAAATATGGAGAACAACAAAATTGACAATCACGAAGATACAGACTTTCATTAATGGATGCTTATGCAGAATAAAAGGATGGAAATGGCAGGACAAAATCACTAACATAGAATTATGGAAATGTACCAGTCAAATACCAGTGGATAAATAGATACAGCGAAGACGATGGTGCTGGATAGGACACACACTACGGAAGCCAACTGAGAGTATTACACAACAGGCCCTTTTTTGGAATCCCCAGGGGAAAAGACAAAGAGGAAGACCAATGAATTCTTGGAGAAAACAGATAGAAGCAGAGATGAAAATGATAGGGAAGACATGGAATGATCTTAAAAGAATGGCAAAAAACAGAACGACTTGGAAAGTTTTTGTTGAAGACCTCTGCTTCACTGGGAGCTAAAAAGGTAGAAGAAGAAGATTATGTTGTTTGTATTTTGTTCATTAGGAAAACTATAATATTGCAGGACTGGGAGATAAAATAAGAGAAATTACAAATAATAGGATTGACTGATATAAGACACAAAGGAAATGGTTCTAAGAATGTATACAAAGGTTGTTTATTAATTTATTCATGATTACCAAAAAGCAAAGAATGTAGTCAACATCATTGTACATGCAGACATAGTAAAATTGTGTCCAAAGCACTAATCATTCAGACAGAAAAATGACATTAAACAATCAAGAGAGGAAAACAAACATGTAATGAGTGATTTTGACAGAAGGGTGGACACCAGCAGACATGAATATAAAAGTTTCTCTGCCCACATGCTAGTAAAAGAATGAAATAAATGAAAATGGACACATTTTATAGACACAAATAAGTTACAATTTTATACATGAAGTGACACCACTTTCAAGAGTCAGATTGATTACATATTACAAGAATGAAAGGAGAATACAGAATTATTGGCATCAATGCAATTCACAACATTTTATTTGACAGATCCCATTTTATTTGACAGATCCCAAGATTGAAGCCAAATCTATCCCAAGACACATTTCGATTAAAAAAAATATATAAGATGAAGGAATAAAGAACTGTTACATCAAAAAGTAGAAACACCAATTATCCACTGGTATAGACATTGTGGAAAAGGAATTCAAAGAATTTAGAAATTTTACTTCATAGCACAGTAGAATTATGTAGAAATTGGAATAAGCTGAAAGAGATGAATAAGTATAAACATTTCCTCATGGTGGTGTGAAGAGCTTAAGTTGTAGTAAAGAAGAAGAAAAAAGAATTGATGAAAAGAAGAGTTCAGTCATGTCACATGGTGTTGGGTGTTAGTGCCAATATTTTTTTTTTATAGACTTTCAGATCTAGGGTAAGTGAACCTGGGAGCCATTGATCAGGATCAAACCTGACCACTTGATCTTAGTTGTCCAGTTCACTAACAACTGAACTATTGCTGCTCCCTACTTGCATTAAAGATGGATACAAATTCCAAACTATAAGATTATATAAATTACAGAATACAGTTCTGAGAAACCTACCGGAAGATTACTAAAAGCAAAACAAAATCCTGGGAACATTTTGGAAAATAATTAGCAGAAAATGAAATAACAGCTAATATTTTCCAAAGAGTAATAATATATCATCATCATCATCATGTACCCTGCCGGTTGGCGTAGGCGATCATGTCCCTCCACATTCTTCTATCTACAGTGCATCGTATCAGTTCTGTTGTTGAATGTTTTCTCTTTTTTTCGCCAGTTGTAACCAAGTATTCCAATTTTCCTCTTCTCATGATGTGCCCGAAAAATGTTGATTGCTTCTTTCTGATGTTTTTTAAGAGCTCCCTTTTTGTGTTGGCCTCTTTGAGAACTTCCTCATTGGTCTTTTTATCTGTCCAGGGAACTTTCAACATTCTTCTGAGAAATCCCATCTCTGTGGCCTCTAATCGTCTTTTCATTTGTTTGTCTACTGTCCATGATTCGCTTCCATAGGTCAGAATTGGTTCTATATTGCACCGATGAACTCTCTTTCTCATTTTTATTGACATAGATTTGTTGCATAAGATATTTTTCATTTTCTGAAATGCTATTTTGGCCTGAGCTATTCTGCTTTTTATTTCTGTGGTGCATCTCCCATCTGATGTTATTATTGTGCCCAAGTATTTGAAATGTTGTACTTGCTTCAGGTTTGTCTCGTTTATTTTTATGCTGCATGCTGGTGATGATTGTTTCTTCGATATAACCATTACTTCTGTTTTCTTACTATTCAGACTGAGACCTTTCTTGTTGCTTTCTTCCACTATTATGTCTATCATTTCTTGTAGTTCGTTCTCTGTCTCTGCTATTAAGACTGTGTCATCCGCATATCGCAAATTATTTATGTTGTGACCGTTGACTTCAATTCCTTTTTTGTCTACTATTGATCTCATAATATATTCGCTGTAAAGTGAAAACAAATCCGGCGACAGAACACAGCCTTGTCTGACTCCTTGTTTTATATATTGGAATTGTCCTGTTTGGTTGTTGATTCGTATAGCTGCTGTTTGTTGCCAGTACATGTTTTTTATGATTCGCAGATCCTTGCCATCAATGTTTAATTTCTCCAGCATATTTATTATTTCCACATGCTTTACTTTGTTAAATTCTTTTGTGTAGTCTATAAAGCACATATATAATCTTTCTTTACCTCTATAGATCTTTCTATCAATGTCCTTAAAATGTATATATATTGGTGCCCTTTCCTTCCACAAATCCACATTGTTCCTCACTTATTTTTGGTTTTATTTTGTTCCTTACACGTCTCATAATTACTCTTAGTAATATTTTAGTCATATGGCTCATGAGACTAATAGTGCGATGGTCTTCACAATCAGTGGCGCCTGACTTCTTCGGTATGGCTACAAAGATAGATTTTAGTAGATCTTCGGGTATATGTCCAGTGTTATATATGTCATTGAGTAATTTTGTTATGACTTGTACTCCCAGCTCTCCTAATGCATTTATCTCTTCGATTGTTATATTGTCAGGACCTGGAGCGTTGCCTCTTTTCATGTGTTGAATTGCGTCCTCCACTTCACTCTGCATTATTGGTGGTCCTGTGTCTTCATTTGAATTGTTTAATTCTGGTCTTTCATCATCATAGAGTTGACTGATATATTCTGTCCATCTTTCTATTGTCTTCTCCTGTCCCATTATTATATTTCCTTCCTTTGATTTCACACATCCTGAAACTTTTACTTCTTTTCTTCCTGTTAATTCATTTAACTGATTATGCATAATTTTGGGTCTTTCTTTTGTTGTTTTTCCATTTCTTCACATTTCTGTTTTAACCATCCTTACTTTGCTTCTCTGCACTTGTTTTGGATCTCTTTGTGCAATATTTTGTATGCTCGTTCTTCTTTCTTATGTTTTCTTCTTTCGTCCATTAGTTGTAATATTTCTTCTGTCATCCATTTCTTATTGTTGATTCTTTTAGTCACTGGTATTACTTCTTTTGATGTTTGCTGAATCAATTGTTTGAGCATTTCCCACTGTTCCTGGATGTCCTGTATTTTCTCAATAGCATTATATCTATTTTGTACTATCATGCTGTACTTATCACTCATCTGTTTATCTACTCTTAGCATATCTAGCTCTAATTTTATATTTCTTGGTGATTTCTGTGCCTTCCGCAGTTTTATTCTTATCTTTCCAACTACTGGTACATGGTCACTATTACAATCTGCTCCTGGCCTTGTTTTAACTGATGTTAGCCCATTCCTGAATCTTCTCTGCACCAGTATAAAATCAATTTGATTGTGTACTTTTTTGTCTGGGCTTTGCCATGTCCATAGTCGTCTAGGGTGTTGTTTGAACCAGGTGTTACCTATAATCATTTCATGTGTCTTTGCCCAATCTATCAATCTATCCCCTCTGTCATTCGTCTCGCCAAGGCCATGCCCACCAGTCACATTTTGCACTTTAGCTATTTCTACCTTTGCATTGAAATCCCCTAATATAATAGTTATTTCATGGGGTTTACACTGTTCCATGGTTGCCTCTAGCTCCTCGTAAAAAGTGTCAATGTCTTCTTCTTCGCTATTACTTGTTGGTGCATAAACTTGAATTATGTTGATATCCATTGGTCTGCCACTCAATTTTACTAGCAGAATTCTGTCTGATACTGGCCAAAATCCTTTCACTGTTTTGCTTCTTTCTCTATCTAACATGATGCATACACCTCTTTCGTGTGTGGTTCCCCCAGAGTAAATTACATTTCCACTGTCGCGTTGTGCATAAACTTGAATTATGTTGATATCCATTGGTCTGCCACTCAATTTTACTAGCAGAATTCTGTCTGATACTGGCCAAAATCCTTTCACTGTTTTGCTTCTTTCTCTATCTAACATGATGCATACACCTCTTTCGTGTGTGGTTCCCCCAGAGTAAATTACATTTCCACTGTCGCGTTGTAATAATCCTGCCCTGTCCATCTCATTTCACATAGTCCCAAGATGTTCAATTTCATTCTCTTCATTTCTTGACTGATGTTTTCTAGTTTTCCAACCTGTAATGCTGATCTAATGTTCCAAGTTCCTATTGCTAGTGTCTCTTTATTTTTGATCTTGCATACTGTAGCTTGATGATGATCGGGTGTCACCTGTAGCACATGACGCTCCCTACCGGACGAGGTGGCTGTGAAGCCCCCATTAACGTTGTTAGCTGTAAATAGAAGGTTGTGATTTGTCATGATTATTCCAGGCAATTTAAGAAGGTAGTTTGCCATTCCTTTCCTTCTTGGCAGTGACTGTACTAGTCGGAGATCGCAGCCATTGTCTCTATACATGAGATCCTCTGCCTGCCATTGTGGTGTGGGGACCATAACCGGCACTATTTGTCGGCTGCTCCCACAACACCATCCACCACCTGCTCCAATGGCTTCACATAACCCTGATAGGGGGGCTAAACGGGAGCTTCACCTTGCCCAGGTGTGTCCCGAAGACTAGCGGTGGAAAGGAGACGTCTTACTCCTGGTAGGGCAGAACTCTACCCCGCTAACCCAATAATATATGGAGAAGAGTAAAAAAAAGTAGTAAAGTACCCCCGTCACGCCAAGTGGCGTATAGGGAATATGGTGTTAGTAACCATAAATTTAAATTTTACAGACCTTCGGTACATGATTTTTTTTTTTGGATAATGTGGTCGGTATTACGCCCGTGCCGCTTCACTTTCCCAGAAAAAAATCCGGTACCCATTAAAGGCTGGGTGAACCCGGAGGCCGTCGGTTGGGATCGAACCCTACCCCTTGTCCTTTGTAGTCCAGTTCACTAACCACTGAGCTATCGTGGCTCCCATATGGAGAAGAGAACCCCAAATTATTGTATTGGTCTTTAATTTGGTGTATGACATGACAAGTTTTAATTAGAGGCGAGAATTATGCAAATATTTTAACCTTAATAACATTAAGTAGTTAACAAATTCAAGATAGATAATTCCAAACCAGCAAAATAAAGTTCAACATTAATCCTTCACTTTGTTCATGGTTGAATTGAGCATTCTGGAATGTCATTTTGAAAATTGAAATTTTATTTTTAGATTTCTACCATCCTTCAAGCAGTGGACAGACTGTTGCCTATCATCCCTCAAAGGATGCACAAAATGAATCTGCAGAAACAAATGTTGATGGTGACAGTGACAGCTTTGTTGTGCTTGATTCAGGTTCTCGGTTTTTCTATAATCTCCGAACCACTCTTCAGTCTTTCAAGGAAGGTGATGAATTGTTTTATTCAATTTACCATGCCAGTTGTATTTATTGTTATAGATTTGAAATATGATTTAAGTTGCTCTTTTAGTTAGTTTATTTATTTGTTTTGCATTTGCCAGCTTTAAATCTCCGGCAAAGTCCAGAAGGACTGAATTTTGTGTGAATATCACTTTTTCCCATTTTTCATACTGGCAGTCATGTGCTCAGGTGTCCCCTGCCATACAGGCAGATATTCTCCTACTTCAGAGGTACTCTCATATTTTTTTCATTGAGAGCTTTATTTTTGGGTACATTAATTTTGCCTGGGCAGCTGCCATTTTTTGACCTACTCTTTTAGATTTTCAAGTATGGTGCTAAGGGTTCTTTAACGTGTGCAGAATGCACACTGGACCTCCTGTTTTTTTTCCATTTTCCGAGAAAGCTAGACATCGGATCTCACTACCCAGAGACCAAGGGAGGGTAAAGTCACAAGTTAATTTAACAAAAAAATTTCCACTACCACCTGTGGTGGGAATCAAACCTGAGACCTCTTTGTCTAGAGGCTGATTTCTAATGTCTAGACCACCCATTGCCCCTCCCTGCTCTTTTAGTAATGTGGTACATTTTAATATTTAGGACATCTGTCTGTGCTAAAATTACCAACCTGAAATGACAAGATGCCCATTTGTGTTTTCTCATTAAAGCCTTGTCTAATGAAACATTTATTCTGTGCAAAATCATAATTCCTTGTTTTCAATAAAAGGAAATAATATTTCCAACTAAAATTTCACACCATCATAATTCACCTCTGGTTACAAACAACTGTTGCCTTGCATAAAGGTGTAGGATAAAAGACCATCCCAAACAAACGCTTACTGAATATTGATGCACTGGATCACAAAGCACAATGCAACACAATTTGCTAATAAATATATACTTCTACTTTCCTGTGCCACACACCAATCCAATAAAAATGTCAGTTGCAGGCAAGCAATGTCAAAGTTCCTTCAATTTGTATAATCCGAGACCATCCATCTCAGAGTCATCCCTGTCTTGTCCATACATATCACCTCTGTTTCCACAGTCCAACACTTTGTTCTTAATCTGCCTAACTTTTGTTATCCCTCCAGAGTCCACTGCATTTCAGTTCTTGTGATTATTTCTGGATCTATTCTGAACACATGATGTGTCCAACTCTATCGTTTACTGTCCGTCTATTTTTGGTTGCACCTTTTGAGTAGTTCTTCATTACTGATTTTGTTTGACTAAAATATTCAGAGAATTTTTCCTCAGGAGACAGGTTGTGTGAAATAATGGTTGTCTCCATGCTTTCTTGTCTGTTGATCTCCAGTATTTTGATCCAGCATTAAGCATAACAAGAAAAAAGAGGAGCATGCAAGTTCTTAAATTAAATTATGCATGACTATGAAAAGGTGTAAGAAAACAAACACTGCCTGGCAAAAACTTATCAAGGCAGGAATGAAATAGATGTTACCAAGAACAGTGTGCAATGACTAATATAAGATGTAATAGTTTGTTGCTGCTCCTTGAGAAGCTACAAGTGTGATGATTAATGGTTACTTCACCATTCAGTGATGATCAAAATGCAAAGAAAATGCACTGATTTTCAGGCTATCCCATTATCATTAAGATTCTCTAATAATGGCATGGTTATGTGAGTATGGATACTGACAGGGTACCACAACCAGCTCAGTCTGGTTTTAGTTTGAAAATAATTCATTCCAAAAACAAATGAGTATGATAGTAGTAGGAAACTCTTTGTACAGAGCTTCGCAGCAGCAGGCAATCTGATCATCAGAAGAGACCCCCGTCGAGCAAGTGTTTCGGCCCTTTAGCTTCTTGACACTCTAGGGGAGGTAGGCCCGCCTGGGTCATGACTCCCAGGCGTCGACCTCCTGCTGCATTGCCTCTACGGCTTACACCGTATGTTCGCCACAAACTAACTAAACTTAATACACAAAACTTTTGAAAATAGTTTAACTAACCTAAGCTTATGTTCGGCACAAACTAACTACCACTTAATACATAAAACACTCGAAAATAGATTACCTAACCTAAGGCTTACATTTCATGTTCGGCACAAAGTAGCTACATTTAATAGGCAGCACACTCAAAAATAGTTTACCTTACCTGTCTTGGTTTTTCCTAGCGCGTTACTGCGCTTTCCAGTTGAAATAACTTGGCTACTAATGACAACACAATTTTATAGACTTATGATAATTTAATGTTCATGAATTTCTGAACTATTCTTCATTGAATCTTCCCTGAACATTTACATTAATGAAATTTGAAACAAAATTAATATTTTTGCACATTTCTTGTTGCTGCTTTCAAAGTTATCATCTGCACCATATTCTTCATTTTCGACTAACCAGTCTAATCTGGCTAAATGAGTAGGGGTTGAAAAGGGGAAGCAACCCGGTACTCAAAATTGTAGGACTGTTGTGTAGTCGGATGTGTAGGGCCAAAAAGGCACAAATAAACCTTAAAATGACTCATCTACGCCCACTTAACGTCCTCTTAAGGACAAATGATGAAGGGGAGTATCATTTCTTGTAGTAGTCGTCAGGTGAATGCCAGAAAGTGAAAGAATGTTCTTTATTTTCATAAAAGCTGGGTTTTAACAGTTGCATGTTGACATTTTTCAGATAATGATGTTGCTGAAAGCTTTAGCAGTCTTGCTCTCACTCAGTACCCAGAGACTACAAATACCATGTTTGATAATTTGTTCAAGCTGCTTGTTAGTTGTGAAGAAGCTGAACACCTGATACAGGTCATTCATATTAGCTGTAGAAAGTGCTTTTTAAAATGTGTACAGTGTTTACTGATGCAAATGAATTTATTGGTCCTAATGTTTACTTTGTCTTAAAGTGCATATAGCATCTTTTCCCATAATGCACCAAATAACTTTCCAAAATATTGTTTACAGCATTTTGAAGCCATATAAATAGTTAAGTGTAAGAAATTTGACTGTGAGCTCCATTACAAAATTGTTTTATTTATGTATGTTGATCTAATGTCTTTTTAAAAATTTTTTTTTTTAAAGATAGATTATTATTATTGAATTGTGAACACAGATATATGATTCTTTGTGATCATGAGTAAATAAGTTAGAATATAGAAAGCCAATGCTCTGACTGATATGAGATGTGCAACATGCAGTGAGAAATGAGTTGACAACACATAAATCCTGGAAGAATTGTGACTGAAAAATAAACACATTGAATGAGGTAATAAGAGTAATAAAATTTTTGAAATAATTATTTTACTTATGAAGGGAATTGGTAGGATTGAAAACCCTAATAGAGGTTAGAAATTGAATAGCAAACAGACTATCAGGATGTACTGTCAAAATGGATGTACTGTGGTTCTTTCAGAACAACTCAGTGATTGCTGTCTTCCTAATGTCAATCTTAAGAAAGAATGGTAGAAAGATGTCCAAGATTTAAATGTTTAAGGGAGTATCTTTTTAAATAAACAGAGGGAGCAAAGTTAAGAACAACTTCAATTCAATAAAATATGTGCAGCAAAAACACAAAAAACAAGCACCAAGATGAGGCTATTTAATACAAATGTAAAATACAACATCCCACTTACATGGCTCAGAGACATGGATGTTGAATAATACAACTAAACAAAAGTTACAGACATCTGTGAATAAATGTCTTTCCAAATTCTCAACAGCAGATGGCATGACAGGATCCTAAATGAGAATATCTAGTAAAAAAAACAAGGTGCCCAATCAAACAACAGATTATGTATAGAAAATTGAGATCGATTTGACACATTAAAATAACCTGATGCCAGCATAGAAAAACAGGCACTGTCATGGAACCCACAATGGAAGAGAAAGTCAGGAAGACCCATAAATACATGGATAAGACAAATCATGGAAACCTCAAGTACATTGGCTTGGACTGGAAAGAAGCAGAGAAAATGACCAAGAATAGGGAAGAATGGAGAGACCTTGTTATGACCAGTGCTCCAAAAATGAATCTAATGGGCTTAGATTGAATGATTAATATTATTACATTGGAAGTGAGATTTAGCAGCAAAGTCTGCAATTGGAGCAGTAACTATATGTTTTATTATACCATAAAATGCTTTTGGTGTGATGAATTATAGACTGGACACTCTTACACAGTGCCTGGTGTGATATCAACCACATCACCCATTAATGTGCCAATGGTCATTGTAAAATATGAGTACTAACAATCTTATTCTTTATATGCCCAAGGCATGATAGACACTTTCTACCTTTACTTATTTTCTTATGCAGTGCATCATACAATATAAACAGTTATAGCTTATCCAGATTGAGGCAATGTGAGTAGTCCCATGCTGCACTTGGAGTACACACTTTAACCTTCCCTCCCAACAACTTGTATACACATTCATATGATTCGTTAGCAGGATACCAACGATGAGTTAACTCTTCACACCTCTAGACGTTATTGTTCATTTACTAAGGGATGTAACCAATACTTATTGCAGTGACTTTTCACGATGATATTTGATATATCCCTTCTATTGATTTTATTCTTCGTTTTTTAGGCTGTATTCGGAAAAATGTAGTAAAATAGTTATTTTGATGACCTGATGGGCATTTTCACAAAAAAATGGTGACAGGTGGAAAGCAATTGGTTCTTTGGTTATGGAAGGCCCCGGTATCACTGCAAACGAATTAAAATCCATAATTGCTCAACCGCCTGTGCCAGTGAAATCATTCGAAATTACAAACTCATCTCCCAAACAAAGAAAGGTAGCTGTAGTCCCCATCATAGCAGTCTCAGCACACGCCAAAATACATAAGGCGAAACTGCACAGAAAGTGAACACAGCCAACTGTTCCCTGCCATACGATATCATCATTCATCGTAAACAATTGGAGTATCGAAACATGATCAAAACGGCTGAAACACAGAGCTCACGGTGTGCACAGAGCACCGAACTCAGTAGCTCTTGCAACAAGCCGGACTTGGAATATGAGGAAACTGCAACAAGGAACACTTTCAAACGTAGCCTTCAATGGTTTCTTCCGCCTATCCAGCATATTGACCAGAAGTTCACGTCCTCCTGAAAATGATGATCGTCATATTTTTTAAAATGTACAGTGCTTGATGATGTTAGGACATCGTTTTTGACTCCAATTCTGAACATATAAGACACAGTTGTTGGATTATCCCTGTCGCACATCAAACAACAGACTGTGACTGTAAGATTAGCATATGGCCAGTCTAGGAATATGCGATGAGCCATTATGATGACGTAGCACGACACAACAATGGCTGCGCCCATAGATTCCTGATTACTCTAGTGAATGCAGCCTACAATAAACGAAACACGGTGCAAATTCCCTAATGAGATAAAACTTTGGCTGACTTGATGGAGCAATCCACATTAATGAGTTGTAACATGTAAATGACTTGTGTCAAACAATTGGAAAGCAATTGTTATTTTCTGCTGGTGAATGTTGTGAAATAATAGGGAATGAAGAAACTTTTTTATGATTCTGATAGTGAGGAGGTGGATTTGGATTACTCTGACGATATGTATCATCATCATCATCAGGATGATATGTATATGCCTTCAGAAGAGAAATTGAACATTTCAGACAGTGATAGATAGTGGCAGTGATTGTACCGTCAGTAGATCTAAGTGTGTAAAAAAAAACATTTTTTCCCATTTAGTAAAAGTAAAGAGCCCCGTCACGCCAAGTGGCGTAAAGGGAATCTGGCGTTAGCGACCACGATTTTCACAGACTTTCGACACATGATTTTTGGGCTAATGTAGTCAGTATTACGCTCGTGCCACGCTACTTTCCCAGAAAAAAATCCGGTACCCATTTAAGACTGGGTGAACCTGGAAGCTGTCAATCAGAATTGAACCCAACCTCTTGTCCTTTGTAGTCCAGTTCACTAACCACCGAGCTATTGCGGCTCCCTTTTTTCCCATTTACTGTTGCTAAATTACTTAATCACCACACACACACACACACATAACGTTTACATAATCAAATTCCTCATATATTTTGCTTCAATAAACTTATATAAATTAAGCATGCAGGTGCAGTAGATCCAGGGATATTTATCTCTAAAGAATATACGTTATTGCCCTAATTTTTTTAATCTGGTACCAGGTGACACTTTAAAAAAAAAAATTCTGATTGTGAAGAAGTTAATTGATGAAGATTTAGTAAATTATTTGTTTTTAAAAGGTTGTCTTAGTTATGCATACAGTTTGCTCTTTTAGATTTTCATCTGATGTTGTTGTTATGGATCCAGCAATCCTTGAGCTGATGCCCTTCGGCCCAATGCCATGTAGTAGTTAGTATCTGCAGGTATTTTTAAGTTCTGCTGTGGTTCCGTACATAGATTTTCATCTGATAAAGGTTCTGTTATGTTCTCATTTCTGAATGTGGGACCAATGTATTATCTTTCATCTCTGATAGATTTAAGTACTCTACATCACTGTAGACTCTGCAAAGAACAGACACAGTAAGCTGATATAACAAAATATTTCTTCAGAACTGTCTATCCAGACAGCAGTAGGCTAAAATTATAAAATTCTTTTGCAGAACTTTCTGTCAAGCAAACGTTACCTTCTTGAAACTCGAGTTGAAGAAGGGAACCAGGTTCTAAAGTCCATCCAGAGTGTTCATATTGTAGTGCATGAAACTGTTGCTGATCTAGACTTTGTGTGCATTCCCCCAGCGACCACCTTGGAGAGTTTAATCACCTCAGACCCACTAACCACAGTTCGGCTCTTTATTGAGGTAAGTTTTAATTTTAGTCATGGAAGTAAAAAAAAAAAAGTAAAGAGCCCTGTCATGCCAAGTGGCATATAGGGTATATGGTGTTAGTGACCATACATTTTACAGACCTTCAGCACATGCTTTTTGGGGTAATGTGGTCGGTATTATGTCCATGCCACTTTACTTTCCCAGAAAAAATTCCGGTACCAATTTAAGACTGGGTGAACCCGGAAGCCGTTGGTTGAGATCAAACTCTACCTCTTGTCCTTTGTAGTCTAGTTCACTAACCACTGAGCTATTGCGGCTCCCAGTCAAGGAAGTACACCTCTTTAACTTTTTTATTTGTATCATTATTGTTTTGAGATTACTGTCATTTTTAGACAGGAGATAAATTCAACATTTTTCTCTAATCCAGATCCAAAATGGTTCTCAAATCTCCAAAATCTTGCATCTCTTTATGTCTTTAATTATAAGAATTAATAATAAGGAAAAAAAAAAAAAAGATTTTTTTAAAGGTTTTATTTTAAGCAAAATTTGAACTCTATGTTTAATGAAGAACAAATTTAAGAATATAGTTTTAAAAAAGTATACCCATATTTGTTAAAAAGGTACAAATAAAATTAACAATTAGGAAATGAAGTACATAATTAGAAATTAGGAGTCTTGATGTCATTTCTTTTTTCTCAGCAAAATATGACAAAAAGTATTTAGTAACACTTGAAATTTGTGACATTTTTCTTGAATAACAAAAGTTGCATAACTTTTTTTTATTAAATTAAAGCAGGTGTAAGAGGATCTCAAAGATGCACTATGATACAGACCTTCATTAATGGATGCTTGTGCAGAATAAAAGGATGGAAATGAAATAACAAAATCACTAACATAGAATTATTTGAAAGTACTGGTCAAATAAAGGGAGCCGCGATAACTCAGTGGTTAGTGAACTAGACTACAAAGGACAAGAGGTAGGGTTTGATCCCAACCGACGGCTTCCGGGGGTTCACCCAGCCTTTAATGGGTACTGGATTTTTTTCAGGGAAAGTGAAGTGGCACGGGTGTAATATCGACCACATTACACCAAAAATCATGTGCCGGTCTGTAAAATATATGGTCACTAACACCATATTCCCTATAGGCCACTTGGCGTGACGGGGGTACTTTACTTTTTTTTTTTTTTTTTAATTTATTTTAATTTTTAACCAGTCAAATACCAGTGGATAAAGAGATACAATGGAGCTGGACAGGACACACATTGCAGAAGCCAACTGAACATATTACACAACAGGCCCTTTTTTAGAATCCCCAGGGTAAAAAGACAAAAGGAAGACCAAAATATTTTTGGAGAAGACAGATGGAAGCAGAGATGGAAATTATAGGGAAGACATGGAATGATCTTAAAAGAATGGCAAGAAACCGAACGGCTTGGAAAGTGTTTGTTGAAGACTTATGCTCCACAGGGAGCCGAGAGGAAGAAGTGTAAGAGGGGAGAATTATTTTAAGATTTAATGTAGATAAACACTAATTACGAAACACTAAATTTTTTCCTGAAAATCAAGGAAAATAAAAAACATTATTTTCAGTTAATAAAAACGAGAAAATTTTAATGGAGATTTTTTACGTAAAGACACTAGCATTCAAACACATTCTTGATCTAGCTTGCTTCCTATTTTAGCAGCTATGACACTGATGTGCTGAATAGTCTTTATGACATAACTGTTGATGGATGGTGGAGGGATTAAGAACTTTTTAGAGAACTTCCTCAAACTTTGATAATTTTTTTTGTCCTTCAAGTATTTAAAAATGGCTGCATATGGAGGAAACAGTGTTTCTGCTGTTAAGCATTTGTTTTTTCTTCAGAGGACAAACTTTTCACTGCTGGTAGATGGCGTCATCCATTGAGAATAGTAATTCAACATGCTCTCCTTGTTGTTCGGTTGGTGATTTTTGAGTGGCATCTCTTTGACTTTGTTCTGATGAATGCAGATCACTGTCATTTGCTTGCAAAATACTAATATAAGAAATATCAATAGTCAGTGTTGATTTAACTTGCTCAAAAATACACTTCCTTTGAATCAGGGATCCAGTATAGTACCTCTTAAGCATGTACAATTTTTGTAGCTATTTAACTCTGCTATTACTGCATTGATTAAAAAAAAATTGTATTATTATTTTTTTTTTTACATTGTCATAAAAGTGTTCTTTATTGTGTTGTTTTTATTTAATGAAAATACATACATGAGTTGGGTGAAATATAAGCTATGGTCTATATGTCACATAACAACTGCATTAGACTTACTGCATTTATTCTTCACCCTCTACCCCACCTCCCTCAACCACCACCAGCTCCCAGAAATAGGATAAATGCTGGAATAATGGGTTTTTTAAATTTTGAACCATCAAAATTATACCGTTCCAGTAATTCATACATTGAAGAATTATTGTGAAGCTTGTGTAGCAAAATTAATTTACAAAGATATGACAAACTGAAATTAATCTGTCCTGGAAATTGTTCATTGTTTTATAACACTACCAGATATGTTTTGGTCTTCATGAAATAACTGGTGTAGACATCTGAATAGTAATAGTAGCACGATTTATTACAACTTTTATTGAGTGACACGTTTATGTTTTCTTTTAGAATGTGACAAGCAAGTTGCCTCCAGGCAGTGATATTGACCTGCTGATGATTGGTAAGACAGGACATGGCAAAAGCTCTTCAGGAAACTCGATTCTTGGACAAAACAGATTTGTTTCCTCGGCTGATGGAAATTCTGTAACTAGCTGTACTGGGGTTGGGTGGGCTGAGATTGATGGCGCACAATCAAAGTGGTAGACACACCAGGTGTGTGTGATACCAACCTTGAGGGTGATGCATCTTCTATCGACCTTGCCATTAAGTCTATCAGTGAAGCAATTGCAAATTGCCCAGAAGGTTTTCATGCTTTGCTTCTTATCATTCGTTTTGGAATTCGTATGACATCTGAAGAAAAGAAAGCCATTGGTCTCCTAAAATGTGTCCTTGGAGAAGATATTGTCAGGTCACACTGCATTTGTGTCATAACACATGGTGATAACTTTAAGACAGAAATGGCTGGTAAAAAAACCACCTTTGAAAATTGGTGCCTCAGTCAAAGTGGATTCCTAAAAGACCTTTTTGAAGAATGCAACTACAGATGTGTTCTCTTCAATAACAAAGCCACAGATCCAAAGGTAAAAAAGGCACAACTTATTCGACTTGTCTCCAAGGTGGACAGTTTAAAAGGAAGTGGCACCCGCTACACTAACCATCTCTTTGAGTTTGCACAGAGAGAGCGCAAAAGGATAATATCAGAAGAAAATATGCCTCAAGTGAGTGAAGAGATGATGAGAGATATCCAGCTGATTCTTGAACATCTGAATAGCATGGTAAACAACACAAATGAAGCAATACAATACAGAGAAGAGTTGGCGAGACTCAGGGAGAAAGTTGATAACCTCAGCAATAGAGTCTCAGAGACAGACAATGGACAGCTTGGTTATCTTGTGGACACAGTTTTTTCTTTAGCTGCAGCCATACATTCAAAGATGGATGAAATAGCTGATCGTCCAGAACCAGATAGCCCAGAGACATCTGATGGCACCACAGAAAAAGTCATAGGAGCTGAGAATAATGAAAGTCCGATTAATAACCAAGACTTGATGGTGCACAGGGAAGAACTCCAAAAGTATTATGATGTAGAAGTATCACCAAAAAATAGCATGGTCACAGAGAAATTGGCTGAACAAGTCAAGTGTGAGGTTAAGAAAGATGGTAACTGTTTTCCTGGAAACTCAATGGTCACTTTGTCAAGTGGAAAGTCTGTCCCTCTGGAAGAGCTACAAGTTGGAGATAAGGTTCTTGTCAGGGACAATGCAGGTCAACTAAGCTATGACACAGTCTACATGTTTGGACATAAGGAGTTTGAAACATCCAATGAATTCATAGCAATGAAGGCTGGCTCACACTCTGTGTATGTCACTGCTGAACATTATGTCTATTGTATCAAGCATGAGAAAGAGGTTTGTGTGGCTGCTAAAGATGTCCAGGTTGGAGATTGTCTACTGGTTGTCACCAGTGAGGGGTTGGTGCCCCAGTCAGTGGAGGCCATCACATTTGAAAGAAAGCAAGGTCTGTTTGCTCCATTCACCAACAGTGGCAGTATCATCATTGATGGAGTCCTGATGTCTTGTTACATCAGTGTTCTGTCACAAACATCATGTCATACACTTCTGTGGCCAGTTCGACAACTGTACCGTATTTCACCACATATGTTATCACACATCAATGGCTCATCTTTGCAGTATCCTGTTCCTCGCTGGGCAAAAGCTGCATTGAAGCTGATGTGAAAATGAAAGATCAGAGGTGTTTTATGATGTATCATTTTCTATTTTATTAACAAAATAAATAAGTAGGACTTTAAACTTATCAGTTTTACATATTTATCTAAGCATATTTTTGTTTTGCAATGTGATACTAGTTTACATTTTCATTTGCATAGAAGTTTGTTTCATACATTAACCTACATGGATTGCTGCTATTGATTGTGTTACAACCAAACAATTTGTTTTAATCCTAGATTACAATACTATAGTAAAAATTATTGCATGAAAACACAAATTCCTCACAATTTTACATTATCCTCCTCTGTGTACGACCCAAATTACAACTTTCATTTACCCCTGAGTGTTTAATTTGTTTCCATTGCTGTTGGATTTAAAAAAAAAAATTTTTTAGATTTTGAGATTGAGTTTAATGTGGGGAAAAAATTGCCAATTTTTTAGAAATTTTTTTTTTTTTTTTTTTTTTTAAAATACTGTGACCAGGGAAATTTCCTTGACCGCTGGCAGACATCAAATAACTCTTTGTGACTCAGGAAACATAGTGAATAATGCTAGGTGGTAGCCAAACATACTGACAGACTTACGGTGATCGTACTGATAGACATTGTAGCATGTTCAGTCCATGAGGTGAAACTCGGGTCATAGATCAACCAGAAATTTTGAGTCCCCATGTTTTGCCTAGTGTGAACACACAGAAGTGTGTCAAAAATTCTGAGAAATTACAATGTTACATTTAAGTGGTAGTAATTTTTACTATGGTGTCGTAACAGGGAGAGTTACAAAAATATATCGTAATCTAGGGTTATAAATAACAATTCCTGTGGGTTTTTATCATTTGTCAATTTTTTCATTAGTGTAGTTGTAAGGTGCGCTGGCATGACAGTAAAGTGAATAGATTCAATAACACTCATACTTTCCAGTTAACCCAGCTGGTGAAAAAATGGGCACCTCACTCACAGAATTTAGGAAGGTTAACAGCAAAGAAGAGCACCTGCTCTTTTACCTGTAAATTCTGTTTGAAAAATTTGTGTTTAAAAATGTGCAAGTAAAACTTTTTTTTGGCATGCGTTCACTAGGGGTCAATTTTATAGTACTAAACAACACTTGGAAATAAATCCTTAATGTTTTTACTTTCTTCACCAATCTATTTGCCAAGTACCAATTCTTTTTTTTTTTTACAACTAAAGATTATTCTTTGGGGAGTTAACCAGAGGTCTACAGGTTGTGAAGTCAGTATATTACTACTGCTGTGCTTTGTCTCTAATTTTGAATGTAGAAAATAGAAAAATGTGACATTGAAAACATATTTAAATCATTCATTTCATTTGTTAAATGGTAATATTTTATATTGAGTGATAACATGTGCAGATGTACAGGTCATCATCTCCTATATTTGAACAAGATTCATAGTCAGAAAACCTATCCACTTAAGGACATAGCTCATTTAACGGATAATCTGAATGTTTCATGTTGTCTATCTATGTTGCCCGCCTAAGTGAGTGTACGCTGTAAGAAGTCTTTGATACAATCTTAAGTCTATCATTATTAAATGTAGATTGTAATAAGTCTTTGATGTTTTGACTTATAATCATTTATGGACAAGACTAGGAGAATAAATATCCTCATCGCCAAGTACCATGGCTACCTTGTGTTTGTGTTAGTTTTTGTTATCTTGTATCCAATGAAGACTTTTTCTGAAATGTCATAGTGTGTCTTGTCTCTCTACAGGTTTAGCTTCTTTATACCATTTGATGTTTATTTTCCTTATGTAGGTGGCCATGGCTCTCCACAACATTTGTTCATCTGTTGTTGACTTCCTACTGTGTCACTCTCTTGAACTGTCTGGTACTTTTCCTATCTATTTCACTCTTTCTTTACTTCCATGGATATTCCCAGTTGTCAAAGTATGTTTCGGTTGCATGCTACTTGTTACATGACCAAAAAGTGGCAGTTGTTTCAGCCTGATTTTGGTAATAAGCTTCATTTTTGTCTTAACCTCATTTTTAATACCCTCATTGCTCATTTTTATAATTCATATGTGGTATTCTTTATCATCTTCTGTAAATTCACATTTCTGTAGCCTCCAGAAATTGTTATTTCTTCTGTCTGACTGTTTAGGATTCACTTCTTTTGCCTCATTGTTCAGGATTCACTTCTTTTGTCTGATTGTTCATGATTAACTTCTTCTGTCTCATTGTTCATGGTTCTCTTATATACATCAGTGCTTACCCTGCATAACAATGAAAAACTCTCTTTCATACTTTCAATTGACAAAAATGTATTGTATTATTTCTTTTAACGCTTTGCAATATTATCTTTACCTGAGTTATTCAATGAGATAGAACTGCTTGCACAGAACAGAGACAGATGGCGAGATTTGATAAAATATCTTTAAAAGAAAACTGCTAGAACAAAAATTCATATAGGAGAAGGTGTATCTTGGTCTACGCCCTATGGGCCGGTTACGGCTCGAAAGGTCAATAGATAGATAGATAGATAGAGTTATTCAGCACCTCATTTCTGCTGTACATCTACTACTATCTGAGGACTTAAAGACTAAAAGGAAATTATAAGCTCAAATTTATACTAAGTCCTTTTGTTCTAAAAGGAGAGACAAATTTGTTGGTGCAGATCAAGTAACTCAATCACATATTTATCATTTCATTGTACACATTCATTCGGGGTTGAAGATGGTGTCCATATGTGGACTGTGTTTTCCGTTACAGCGTGTATTGTTTTGAAATACGCCAGTTACATGTGGTGTGCTGCTTGGATTTAGTATTCAGTTCATGCTTGTTGTGGTTGTTTAACTTCTAATAGGCTGATGGATGGTGAAATTCTTGTTGTTAAGTGTATATTTGTTTTCTTTTCAATTGGGGTAGACCTATCGGTGATAGGTCATTGTTTTCACTGTTGTACCGGTGAATGCCTATTTCCAGCAGCGGCTTTCTCACGTTTGATCATGTGATTTATTCTCCCTGTCAATAAGTATCCAGAAGATTGCGATGCTTCAACAAGGTGTAGCCAGCCCCACAGCTATATAATTAAATAACACACCCCTAGAATCTGTGAGAAAGTTCACCCATCTCAGTTCTATGGTCACAACCACAGTCTCCCTTGAAGAAGAAATAAATTCCTGAATTGGAAAGGCGGTTTCCATATTTGATAAACTTAAAAAGAGAGCTTGGGACAATGTCAAATTAACACTCAGAACTAAGATTCAAATTTACCAGTTATCGAATTTACTTATGCAGTGCAAAAGAAAAGGTCAAATAGCTTTCATGTGCGCTGCCTTCAAAAAATTATGAACATCAAATGGCGTGACAAAGAAACCAACTCTGTCTTACAACAAGCCAACTTCCCATCCATCAAGGCAACACTTAGGAGTTGTAGACTAAGGTGGCTGGGTCATGTAAAAAGAATGGCAAACAATCATATTCCCAAACAAATATTGTATGGCGAACTTAAAGATGGAAGGAGACCAAAGGGCAGATCAGTGCTGAGATATAAGGATGTTTTCAGGGCTTCCTTGAGGGAATTCTCCATCTGTGAAAGAACTGGGTAAATCTGGCTGCAGATCGTAGCACATAGAGAACAAAAAATAAAAAAATGGCACAGCAACTTTTGAGGCAGTGCTGATATCAAATTCGGAAGACTAAAGGCATAGGAGAAAGGAGATAAGGGCAGCCACCACAAATTCATGCCATTCATATTATGAACAGATCTGTCTGTTCAATATTGGCAGATTAAACCATGAGAGAAGCTGTTTAGCACAGCAGCAATCAGCACAAGACATTCATATTTGACCAAACTACTGACTTATTATGATTGCCTGCCACCAACCATCTGTCAAGATGCCAAAGGCCAAATATACACGTTCATTATAATGTAAAACCCTTTGTAATCTGAAATGCTGTTAGTATTTTTAGTTCTACTGATTTACTGCTATATACAAGACAATTGTAGCTCAAATCATGTATTTTTATCATGCAGTGCAACAGGAGGTTGACGTCTGGGAACCATGATCCATCTCCCTTAGAATGTCAAGAAGCTAAAGGCTGAAAAACTTGCTTGATGATGGGGGGGGGGCTTCTTCTGATGATCAGATTGCCTCCTGCTGCAAAGCTCTGTATAATGTTTCCTACGACTTAGACAATTGAACTCATTCGAAAAAAAAGTCTAAGGAAAATACTTGGTATAGCGTGGAACGAATTCAAAACAAACGAGGAAATTAGAGAAATCGCCAATCAACCACTAATATCTTCAGTAATAAAGGAAATGACGATGGTCATATGTTGGACATGTGATGAGAAGAGATAATAACCAAATAGCAAAGCAAGCCCTCATGTGGGAAACAACAGGTAAGAGAAAAAGAGGAAGACCCAGAGAGAGGCTGAGAAGAATATTGATGAGAGAGGCAAGAGCAGCAGGAATCGGCTCCCTCAATGAGATAGAGCTGCTTGCACAGAACAGAGACAAATGGCGAGATTTGATAAAATATCTTTAAAAGAATTGAAAACTGCTAGAACAAAAATTCAGATTAGAGAGGGAGTATCTTGGTCTACGTCCTATGGGCCGGCTACGGCTCGAAAGGTCAATAGATAGATAGACAATTGTAGCTCAAATCATGTTTTTTTATCATGCAGGTTTTGTTTTTTGGGAATTGTTTATTTACAACTTAATTGTAACTATAGTCAGTATTAAGCAAAAGTAAAAAAATCAACATTGAGCAGATTTCGGTAACAATGGTAGAGAACATACAGATTGTCATGTGTAAATATTCTGTTATAAAACTTCACTATTTGTTTGATGCTTGAATAGTTGAACAAAATGTATCAATGTTTCTCTTTTCATTATTTTTTTCAGTGACATATTAAACATCACAAAAGTAGGGTACAAAAAAACATGTAAGCATATATATCACACAGTATTTTATAACAGTGCCATACCCTAAGGATTTATTTAATTAACTTAGTCATTTCTCATTTTATTTTGTGATTGTTCAATCTTCCCTCCCCCCTTTAAAAAAAAATATTTGCTAAAAGTACCCATTATGCAATGGGGCATATTAGTGATATGATGTTAGCATTCATATTTTTCTGGCCATACGGGTTATGTGGTTAGTATAACACAAAGTTGCTTTATCCTTCCCTGAGAAAATCCCTAGTGCTCATTTTAAGAAGCTGGATCAGCCTTGAAGCTATATCAGTCTGAAAAGAAAACAAGTTTACCTCCATTTTGGAAATGAACCAAGACCCATCTATACAGTGCACAAGCACACTATCCAGTTCTCTGCAGCTGATTATTTTTTCAATATATATATTTTTTTAAGTTAGATGGAATTGTATTTGATAATATTGGTGTTGTAGTTGTTGACCTGAATATAAGTAATTAACTGATAATCACTCTTAACCGATAGTCACTCATTGATGTTAAAGACCAGCTTAGAATGTGCTGCCATTCTTTGATTCAGATTTCAGTTTAAATTGAAACCATTAATATTCTGCTTGCTGCTTGTTGTTCTTTATTTATGTGTTTTCACAAGGACACATGGATCTGCATTGTTAAATATGGTTGTTTAAATCTTAAAGCTTTTCTTCTGTTTCTTTATTTGATTTAAGGAAATATTGTAATGATTTGTTTTAATTTACCCATGACAACCAATTAAATAATTTGATTAATTTATGCTGTAACTTCCAATTTATGTTTGTGTAATGGAGTCTTTTCAATATTATGATATAACCCCAAAAAAAAAAACCACAATCGCACTACAAAATACAGAAATGTAACTAAAGTTAGTTGCTTAACTCTTTCCATATGGAAGTTTTTTTTATCGAAGCAATGGAAGAGATTTCAGAGACAAAGTTGTTCATGGTTTTAAAAATCAATGTACATTTTTATATTTGTCTAACATATAACAAAATATATATGAATGTTTAAATAAATGAACAAAGTATTAGATTTCACCTATACCAAGATAATACAGGACATGTAAATAGAATATGGTTTAATGATGATTTAGACTAATCAAATTGAAAGTGACACATGTGGCTTAACGTAAGTGACCGAAGTCAGTATGGCACATGGTGCGTTGAAACGTAGGGAAAGAGTTATGGTAGAGGACTGGGTGGTCTAGAAATAAGACATGAGCCTCTGAACAATGAAGACCCTGACTGCAACAGGCGATGGGAATTTTCTTTTCAAATCCATGTTTTTTTTTGTGTGTCTTTAACCTCCCCTAGCCTTTTGAGTAATGACTTCCTATGTCTAGACCTCATGGATAATGAGATCCTATCTCTAGACCTCATGGATAATGAGATCCTATCTCTAGACCTCTTGGATAATGTGATCCTATCTCTAGATCTCTTGGATAATGTGATCCTATCTCTAGACCTCTTGGATAATGAGATCCTATCTCTAGACCTCATGGATAATGTGATCCTATCTCTAGACCTCTTGGATAATGAGATCCTATCTCTAGACCTCTTGGATAATGAGATCCTATCTCTAGACCTCTTGGATAATGAGATCCTATCTCTAGACCTCTTGGATAATGTGATCCTATCTCTAGACCTCTTGGATAATGTGATCCTATCTCTAGACCTCATGGATAATGAGATCCTATGTCTAGACCTCTTGGATAATGTGATCCTATCTCTAGACCTCTTGGATAATGTGATCCTATCTCTAGATCTCTTGGATAATGTGATCCTATCTCTAGACCTCTTGGATAATGTGATCCTATCTCTAGACCTCTTGGATAATGTGATCCTATCTCTAGACCTCTTGGATAATGTGATCCTATCTCTAGACCTCATGGATAATGAGATCCTATGTCTAGACCTCATGGATAATGAGATCCTATCTCTAGACCTCATGGATAATGAGATCCTATCTCTAGACCTCTTGGATAATGTGATCCTATCTCTAGACCTCTTGGATAATGTGATCCTATCTCTAGACCACTTGGATAATGAGATCCTATCTCTAGACCTCTTGGATAATGTGATCCTATCTCTAGACCTCTTGGATAATGTGATCCTATCTCTAGATCTCTTGGATAATGTGATCCTATATCTAGACCACTTGGATAATGAGATCCTATATCTAGACCTCTTGGATAATGTGATCCTATATCTAGACCTCTTGGATAATGAGATCCTATATCTAGACCTCTTGGATAATGAGATCCTATATCTAGACCTCTTGGATAATGAGATCCTATATCTAGACCTCTTGGATAATGAGATCCTATCTCTAGATCTCTTTGATAATGGTGAAAAACATGAGGTCCCATTTGCACCTGTTAAGGAACCCTTAGTAGTTTTGAAATAGAAAAGAGTAGGTAAAAAATGGCTACAACCTGAGCAAATTTATAGGACAAATCTACACAAAAAACATCAAAACTCTCAATGATAAAAAATTAAACTACTGAAATCAGAGAATATTTGCCTATATGGTGAGGGACACACAAGCACATGGCTTCTGGCATAAAAAACAGGGGGAAAAGTAACATTCACGTGAAATTCAGTCACACAGGACCTTGCCAGAGGTAACAGCTGGTTTAGTACCACAACAAAAAAACAAAATACTAGGTGATTTCTCTCTCTCTCCCACACCATTAGATGTTCACACTGATGGCAGTAAAAAAAAGGCAACAGCAGTCAGCTCAAAACTACAGTGCATACAGCTTTTTTGTTTAATGTAACCAGTTTTCTTTTTGAGCACTACTCCTCTTGATCATTTCCATATACAACTAAATTTGACAATTTGCATTGCACTCTCTTGTGCATTAAAGTGATTAAGTTAACATAAAAGCTGCAGAAAGTTATTATTATTTCAGTATCTACCATAATGAAACAGTTTTAGTTACAAAATAGCTTTGTAAAATGGTGTATTATAAATCTGATAAGAAGACTCTAGACAATTGTGCAGCATGTTTATTGCAGCTGTTATCATATCCACCTGAGATAAGCTAATCTCAGTGGAGCAACTCAAGTATTGTTTCAAGTGTTAAATACATTTTATTCTTATTTGTAGGGCTATCAACATTGACAGCCTTTGTTGCCACACCATCTCTTGCCTGATTACCCTGAATGATCTCAACACACAGTTCACAACCTATGGAACTGTGTTGTGGGTTCATGGGGCATTTGTGGAAAGCTGATTAAAATTGTTACAATACTGATATAAAATACTTTTTTATCTTGCAAGGAGTAAAGTAAGTAAAGAGCCCCCGTCATGCCAAGTGGCGTATAGAGAATATGGTGTTAGTGACCATAAATTTTACAGACGTTCGGCACATGATTTTTGGGGTAATGTGGTCGTTATTACGCCCATGCCGCTTTACTTTTCAAGAAAAAATTTGGTACCTATTTAAGGCTGGGTGAACTGGAAGCCGTCGGTTGGAATCGAACCCTACCTCCTGTCCTTTTTAGTCCAGTTCACTAACCACTGAGCTATCGCGGCTCCCATCTTGCAAGAAACAATAACAAAAATCCTCAGTTTGTGAATAAAACAAGAAGCTAAAATACATAGTGAATGGCGTACTATCATGATGATAAAATTTATTGTGGTTCATTCCCAGATTGACTCTTCCTAGATGGTCCCAATTTTAAAAAATGGATGCCTGACTCACTTATCTCCAAATGCTCTGGCATAGTGCAACAAATTGTAATAGTTCACATACTAATGACATTTTATATTATAAGACTTGCTTTACTTATAAGCTAAAGAAGCTAACAATAGTTGATAATTTGGAAGATAAACCTGCTTATGTAGACATGGCTCAGAAATAACAGAATGAGAGAACATTCAACCTCTTGAAATATTATCATACATCCTAATCTGTCAGGTACAGTGGATGGCTGGAACAAACCTCACAATTTTTTCCACAGCTTTTGGTGTTACCTGGTAATTTATAGTTACACTGTGAGCTCTGAGTAAGAATTGTTACATTGAATTCACTAGAATATCATAAAAGATGATTAAAGAGGATTGTCATGGTGTTGTTGTTCTCAATTCTTCTTCTTCTTTACCTTTCAGCTCCCTGTGAAGCATAGGTCTCCAACAGACACTTTCCAAGCTGTTCTGTTTCTTGTCCATTCATTTAAGATCATTCCATGTCTTCCCCATCATCTTCATCTCTGCTTCCACCTTTATCACACTGGCAGATATTGACCATCGTTGCTGTAGGATTTCTCTAATTTTTTCTGTCCCTACTGCCACTTGGTTTTCCTTGAATAATATAACTCTCAATAAGTCAGGTTTAGCTGGATTCACTATTCATAAGAAGTGATAAGCCTAGAAAGATCAGTTGGGACCTGTGGAAGCTGAGTTAGACAAGTAAGCAGAGTTCATAGGAGAAAGAGCTGTTGACAAGAGGAGGCTATTCTAGATTGTGAGTTTGATACATTAAATCTTCATTGGAGAATATTTTTCTGTAGGAGCTTACTTTGCAGAGAGTAGTGTTCAAGAGAAGATTCACCTCAAAAGTTTGAGTTGAGATTAAACTGTTTCTGACATGATATATTAGATGTTTAAGGGGCCGCCGGAGAAAAGTTATATTATTGTATTTTAACTTTGTGATCGCCAAAATAAGTTGTGCTGATTTTCATACCAGACATGGTGAGTGTCAGACTATTGGCAGTTGCCTTGGACACTATAAAATCGACCTTTAATTAAATTCTTATAGATGGATATAGACAGTTATAAACAGTATTTTTGTATAGTGAGAGACTTTTGGATGCAATCAAAATATTTAACCAAATGAGTTTGCGAAGAGTAAATAGAGCTAGAGAGCTGTATCAATAAACTTTGGTAGCATTGTCAAGACTTGAGCACATAGTGTTATTATGAACTTTGACATTGTAGTTTCTGTGCTGTTATAATTATTCACATTGTGTTGGTCACTGTCACAGAGGGTACATTTTAAAAAAGAAAGTCATTCTTGCATTATTTTAATAGATTCAACCAATCAGCTTACAGCACCATGTACACTATGACATCAACTGAGATCATGATGAAATGAGGAGAGATTAAGTGGTTCAATAGTTCCACATAGAGCTCAACAAAAATGTCTCAAAATAATTACCTTAAAAATATAATTAGCTTTACAGCATGGTCATATCTACACTCCTGACATATCAGTTTACACTGCACTAAGGAACATGATGATGATGACAGTATTTAAAAAAATATTTGGGTGGCAACAACTGTGTTTTTATCATTCTCCAATGTGTTGAAGCAAATTTTCTCAACTCATCCATTACTTCTTAATTAACAATAGTTCTGTTTAAAAACTATCTTTACGTCATTTCCCCATTACTTGGGTCTGCCAGGAGGAGGCCATATAGGATTGGAAAAAAAAGTCACTTGTTCAATCCATATACTGCACGGTGTTTCGGGTTTAGAGGTGCGCGTGGCCATGAGGCTAAAACCACTGTTCCGCTGGCTGAAATGCTGACGTACGGTGTTCGAAGCCCGCGGTAGACAGAAAGGATTTTTCCTATCAGGGGTGAAATAAAAATCCTGAGTCGCACACATCGTGGCGACTGCTTGACCAAGCGGCCTTTATCCCTCTGGTTCTATCGTTGCCCCCTGACATACACCAGCAATGGTACTATGTGTCGTAAAGATAGTTCGGGTTTTTATTTCACCCTCAATGGAAAAAAAAAAACTTTTTACCCTAATGTGATTTGAACCTGCGTTTTCCTGGTGTGGAGCCCGATATGTTATCGATTAAGCGACCCGTTCTCCTTCTGATCTCCTTTTTTCTTTCCTCATTTGCCTTTCAGCGTCAAAGGGAGATATAATTTGCGGTCTTTTGTTCTTCTGCTCGCCTCTGCTGCTGTTATGTTCCCAGTGTTTCTAATATTCTGTCAATCCATCTTCTTCGTGGTCAGCCCTTGGGTATGGTGTTCTTGCAAAGTTTATTGAAAGCTCGCTGTGTTGTATTTTGATCTTTCTGCATTGCCACTTGGCCAAACCATTTATCTGTTATTTCTTTATATATTCTATGGCGGGGGTTATTCCTAGATTTTGTCTCAGTTCTTCATTTCTGATCTTATCTCTCAGGCTGTTTCCTGTCATTCGTCTAACACATTTCATTTCAGCTGAGGTTATTTTTCGTATTGTTCTTTTGCATCTAGAATCCAGGACACATTTGTAGCACAACGTTGGGATGAAGTTTGTATTGTAGAGTGCCATTTTTCCTCTAGAGTTATTTCCTTGTTGGACAATAGTGGTAATAGCTGACCAATGATTTGACAAGCTTAGTTGCATCTTGAGTCTATTTCTGCTGTCTGTGAATTGTCGTTTGTCACTAGACTTCATAAGTATTTAAATTCCTCTTCTTGTTTTAGTTGTCTGCCGTCTATAGTTAATTTGATGTTCTGTTTCTCGTTTGCGATTTTTATGACTTCTGTTTTGTTGATGTTGATTTTCATGTATTTTGCACCTGTGCTGTTGAGTCTATTTAAGTGTTCTTTTAGGTCTTCTTTTTTCCATGTATTAGTTCCTGATCGTCTGCAAATAGAAGTTCATGTCTCTCCCCTGTCTCTAATGGTTTGGCAAACTTGCATATATAGTCCATGCATGTAATAAACAATAGGGGGCTAATACACACCCCTGTCTTATAATTGATCTAACTTCAAAGTGGTCTGTGCAACCTGCTGCTGTTCTGACTGTGCAGCTGCTGTTGATGTCTCTCTTCTACCTTTCAGCTTCCTGTGGAGCATAGGTCTTCAACAAACACTGTCCAAGCAGTTCTGTTTCTTGCCATTCTTTTAAGATCGTTCCATGTCTTCCCCATCATCTCCCCTGCTTCTATCTGTCCTCTCCAAGAATTCCTTGGTCTTCCTCTTTGTCTCTTTCCCTGGGGATTCCAGAAAAGAGCTTGTTGTGTAATACTCTCAGTTGGCTTCTGCAGTGTGTGTCCTATCCAGTGCCATCATCTTCGCTGTATCACTTTATCCACTAGTTTGACCTGGTACATTTCCATAATTCTATATTAGTGATTTTGTCCTGCCATTTCCATCCTTTTATTCTGCGTGAGCATCCATTAATGAAAGTCTGTATCTTCATGATTGTCATTTTAGTTGTTCTCCATGTTTCACAGCCATATAATAAGACTGACTTAACATTGGAGTTGAAAATTTTTATTTTAGTATTTAATCTAATTTCTTTGGGCTTCAATATATTTCCCAGTGCAACAAATGCTCCTCTTGCTTTTGATACCTTATTTTGTATCATTTTCTGTTCCCCCTCTTTGTCTATATTACTCTCCAGATATATGTAAAATTGTACGTCTAGTAGAGGTATTTCTCCTATTTTTATTTGTTTATTGCCAACTGCATTAATTGTCATAATTTTGGTCTTATCTCTATTAATTTTTAGTCCCATCTGTTGTGATCTCTCATCAAGTATGCTCTTTTTATCTTGCATCTGTTGATGGTTGTGTGATAGGAGAGCTATATCATCAGCAGAGTCTAAATCAAGTTGCTTGGTTGATTTTGAATTTGATGTTGTATTTTGCGCTTGTGCTGTTGAGTCTATTTATGTGTTATTTTGCGTCTTCTATTTTCATTGTATTAGTGCCTGATCATCTGCAAATAGAAGCTCATTGATCTCCCCTGTCTCTAATGGGTTGGCTAACTTGAATATATAGTCCATGTTTGTAATAATCAATAGGGTACGCACCCGTGTCTTATAACTGATCTAACTTTGAAGTGGTTTGTGTAATTTGCTGCGGTTCTGACTGTGCAGCTGCTGTTGATGTAGAGACTTTTAATTAGGCTGGTTAGATGTTGGCTTACTCCGTATGTTGTTAGTATCTCTCACAGTTGCTCTCTGTTTACTCTGTCTTTTTCCTGGTCAATGAAAGCTATGTATAAATTTTGATTGTGTTCTGTCATCTTTTCTGCTAGCTATTTTAAGGTGACTAGAGCGCCAGTACATCCTCTGTTTTTTTTTTAAACCCCATTTGAGAATTACGTAACTGTAGTTCTATTATTGGTCTGAGCCTTTTTTTTCCCCACAATTTTGGTGCATATCTTTCCTACATGGCTGAGAAGCGAAATACCGCTATATTGATTGCAGTCTCTCTTGCTACCTTTATTTTTCCATATTGGTACAATGATTGTCTGTTGCCAGTCTTCTGGGGTTTTTTGTTGGTCCCATGCTGCATTGAATATTCTGTGCAGCCATGTAATTCCTGTTTCTCCTGCTGCTGCTATATTCTTACAGCTATGTTATCTATCACCGGTGCTTTATTTCTTGGTTCAAATTTAATTACTTCTTCGATTTCCTTTTTCATGATTTTGTGTTCAGTATTTGTGCATTCTTGAGTGGTTTTTGTTGTGTTATTGGTAGTTGGAGCCATGTTTAATAGGTCTTCAAAATATTCTTTCCATCTATGTTACATATGTTGGTTATTTGATATTGGCCTTCCGTCTTTGTCATTTATTAGCTCAGAAGGATCGTGGTTTTCTTTTATTTTTTTTCGCGTTTGCTGCTTTCACTGCTTTGTATAAATCTCTTGTGGCTTTTTTGACGTCCGTGCTCATATTTTGTCTGGATTCTTCCATTTATTTTTCTTGACTTCTTTGTCAAAATTTTAACTTTTTTTGCCGAACAAAAGCATATTTTTCATATTCTTCTTGGTTCTTATTAACCCTCCAATTTTTAAACAGTTTCTTCTTTTCTTTAATACTTCTCTGGTGACTTAGTTCCACCAAGGGGTGCTCTTTTTCCATTCTTTTGTCCGTAGTTTCGTTCCAATACTGTTTTTGAGATGTTGATTACTGTTTTCTTAAACCGTTTCAACTCCACTTCTACTGTACTTACTTCATTAGGGAGTTTCTTGAATTCCTCTGTTAGTTTATCTTGATTTTTCATCTTTTAATTGTTTTATTTTTGTCTGTTTTTGTTGTTGTTGTTGTTTCTTTTGTTTGCTTGCGTATCTTCTTGTTTTTCTGTTTGGCTGTCTGAGTGTAATCATAACCATTTTATGGTCCATGTCGTCTGTGATATTAGGAATAGTTCTGCTGTGGTTACTCTTTTCATGATCTGTTTTCTTGTTAGTATAAAATCTATCTGGCTCTGAATGTTGTGTCATTCCAATTGTACCAGACCAATTGCGACTCTGAAGAATGTGTTGGCGAGAAGCAAGTAATTTTGATCACACAATTCCAGCAGTCTGCTTTCCATTTAAATTATTTCAACTGTCTTATCGCCAAAGGATCCCATGATATCTCTGCTCTCACTGTAGCGTTTCCCACGTCTTCCATTATTATCTTCCATCCCTAGCATGTCGTCGCTTTCATCAGTCTTGTTGACAATTTCAATTAGTTTGTCACATAATTCTTCGCTGTCTTTTTTGTTGTTGTTACATTGTGCATAAATCTGTATGTAAGTTGTTCTTCGGTCGTCTTCTAGTAGTCTGGTTGTGATTATTCTTTCTAAGTAGTATTTTGTTTCTAGAATATTCTTTGCGTGTTCTGGTTCGATGATAAAGCCTACTCAGTGTGTTGCCCTTTCTGTGTTGTCGACTCCTAAGAATATCTTGTAGTTCATGTGTGTTTTCCTTATCTATTGTCATTTTACTCTGTTAGGTTCAGCAAATTAAAAAAAACATAATTCTTGTTACGCCAGATGTCATCTTTCAGTAATTCAAATGAGGCTTATTTATAGGGGTTTTTGCTACGTTAACTTTCAGCTTAAAGAAACTCAGATTATTTGTGTTTATTGGTTTATTATTTTCTCAAAAGTGTGCACGTTTCTAATGTATCAAACGGCTTGATACTTATATGATGTCAATATCTGAAACGTGAAGTTTGAGCACCGCCAGATCGTAGCCACGTAAGATAAAAACATTTTCAGAGAACGGGGGAAACGAGTTATAAGTATAGTAAAGTTTTACGCTGATAAAAGAGAGCCCAAACCCGTTCTGACTTTGCGGCCAGAATATGTATGCTTTCGTGTCGCTTTTACTACCATAAAGCTATAATTGCACCCTATACTAGTTTCCCCCTGTTTTCACTTTTGCAATCGTAAAGCTATAAAAAAAAACAACCCTTTACTAGTTTCAACCTGTTCTCACTTTTACCGCCGTAAAGCTATAAAAACACCCTTTACTAGTAACCCCCCCCCCCCCCTGTTCTCACGTTTACCATCGTAAAGCTATAAAACGCCAGTTACTAGATTCCCCCGTTCTCACCGTGAAGCTATAAAAGCACCCTTGCTAGTTTCCCCAGTTTCTCGCCGTAAAGATATAAAAACACCCATTACTAGTTTCCCCTGGTTCTCACAGTAAAGCTATAAAAACACCCTACACTAGTTTCCCCCTGTTCTCACTTTTACCATAGTAAAGTAATAAAAACACACTTTACTTGTTTCCCCCGTTTCTCACCGTAAAGCTATAAAGACACCTGTTGCTAACTTCCCCCGTTTCTCACCGTAAAGCTATAAAACACCAGTTACTAGGTTCCCCTGGTTCTCACCGTAAAGCTATAAAACACCTGTTGCTAACTTCCCCCGTTTCTCACCGTAAAGCTATAAAACACCAGTTACTAGTTTCCCCCGTTTCTCACCGTAAAGCTATAAAACACCAGTTACTAGTTTCCCCTGGTTCTCACCGTAAAGCTATAAAACACCAGTTACTAGTTTCCCCCGTTTCTCACCGTAAAGCTATAAAACACCAGTTACTAGTTTCCCCTGGTTCTCACCGTAAAGCTATAAAACACCAGTTACTAGTTTCCCCCGTTTCTCACCGTAAAGCTATAAAACACCAGTTACTAGTTTCCCCTGGTTCTCACCGTAAAGCTATAAAACACCAGTTACTAGTTTCCCCTGGTTCTCACCGTAAAGCTATAAAACACCAGTTACTAGTTTCCCCCGTTTCTCACCGTAAAGCTATAAAACACCAGTTACTAGTTTCCCCTGGTTCTCACTGTAAAGCTATAAAACACCAGTTACTAGTTTCCCCCGTTTTTCACCGTAAAGCTATAAAACACCAGTTACTAGTTTCCCCCGTTTCTCACCGTAAAGCTATAAAACACCAGTTACTAGTTTCCCCCGTTTCTCACCGTAAAGCTATAAAAACACCTGTTGCTAGCTTCCCCCGTTTCTCACCGTAAAGCTATAAAACACCAGTTACTAGTTTCCCCGTTTCTCACCGTAAAGCTATAAAACACCAGTTGCTAGTTTCCCCTGGTTCTCACCGTAAAGCTATAAAACACCAGTTACTAGTTTCCCCCGTTTCTCACTGTAAAGCTATAAAAACACCAGTTACTAGTTTCCCCTGGTTCTCACCGTAAAGCTATAAAACACCAGTTACTAGTTTCCCCCTTTCTCACCGTAAAGCTATAAAACACCAGTTACTAGTTTCCCCTGGTTCTCACTGTAAAGCTATAAAACACCAGTTACTAGTTTCCCCTGGTTCTCACCGTAAAGCTATAAAACACCAGTTACTAGTTTCCCCCGTTTCTCACCGTAAAGCTATAAAACACCAGTTACTAGTTTCCCCTGGTTCTCACCGTAAAGCTATAAAACACCAGTTACTAGTTTCCCCGTTTCTCACCGTTAAGCTATAAAACACCAGTTACTAGTTTCCCCGGTTCTCACCGTAAAGCTATAAAACACCAGTTACTAGTTTCCCCGTTTTTCACCGTAAAGCTATAAAACACCAGTTACTAGCTTCCCCCGTTTCTCACCGTAAAGCTATAAAACACCAGTTACTAGTTTCCCCCGTTTCTCACCGTAAAGCTATAAAACACCTGTTGCTAGCTTCCCCCGTTTCTCACCGTAAAGCTATAAAACACCAGTTACTAGTTTCCCCCGTTTCTCACCGTAAAGCTATAAAACACCAGTTACTAGTTTCCCCTGGTTCTCACCGTAAAGCTATAAAACACCAGTTACTAGTTTCCCCCGTTTCTCACCGTAAAGCTATAAAACACCAGTTACTAGTTTCCCCTGGTTCTCACCGTAAAGCTATAAAACACCAGTTACTAGTTTCCCCCTTTCTCACCGTAAAGCTATAAAACACCAGTTACTAGTTTCCCCTGGTTCTCACTGTAAAGCTATAAAACACCAGTTACTAGTTTCCCCCGTTTCTCACCGTAAAGCTATAAAACACCAGTTACTAGTTTCCCCTGGTTCTCACTGTAAAGCTATAAAACACCAGTTACTAGTTTCCCCTGGTTCTCACCGTAAAGCTATAAAACACCAGTTACTAGTTTCCCCCGTTTCTCACCGTAAAGCTATAAAACACCAGTTACTAGTTTCCCCTGGTTCTCACTGTAAAGCTATAAAACACCAGTTACTAGTTTCCCCTGGTTCTCACCGTAAAGCTATAAAAATACACGTTACTAGTTTCCCCTGGTTCTCACTGTAAAGCTATAAAAATACACGTTACTAGTTTCCCCTGGTTCTCACTGTAAAGCTATAAAAATACACGTTACTAGTTTCCCCTGGTTCTCACCGTAAAGCTATAAAAATACACGTTACTAGTTTCCCCTGGTTCTCACTGTAAAGCTATAAAAATACACGTTACTAGCTTCCCCGTTTCTCACCGTAAAGCTATAAAGACACCTGTTGCTAGCTTCCCCGTTTCTCACCGTAAAGCTATAAAACACCAGTTACTAGTTTCCCCTGGTTCTCACTGTAAAGCTATAAAAACACCCTTTACTAGTTTCCCCCTGTTCTCACTTTTACCATCGTAAAGTATTAAAAACACACATTACTAGTTTTCCCCTGTTATCCTTTCTACCACCTTTACTACATATTTACGCCAATTCCCAACGGCATATTTGCTCGTCACATTATATTTATGCTGGGGAGTCTGTGGATTTTCTTCGAACCCAAGTTTCTATTCCTACCAATTGTCCAGCATTTATATTAAGTGATGCCAGACAATTTTTGGTTGTAGTCACTCTACAACATCATTCCATGACAAGGAATATCATAGTCGGTAAAGCAAGGGCTAGAACAAACTGAACGGGTATAGTAACCTCTGTCAGTCATAGTTGACTGGATTTTGCAGCGCCTCTAGGAAATGTTTTTTTTTTTTCGTTTCTTTCGCCGTGTATTCTCTTTTTTCTACGAATCTGTCTTCTTCTTGCTTGAGTTGGAGCTTTAGAGTCCAAAGATTGCGGTCTGCAGCTTTCTCTTCCCAGGCTGGAGGGTTTATGTTTAGAGTCTTCATGTCACGTTTACACACGTCTATATATCGGAGTTTTGGGTATCCCCTAGTTCTTTTGTCATCTGCTAGTTGTCCATAAAGTATATTTTTTGGTATGCGGTCATCTTTCATACAGTGTGAGTAGCCAAGCCAGCGTAGCCTATGTTGTTTTAATTCAGCGTGTTCGGGAGGCCTGTGCGATTGAGGACTTTCACTTGTGTAACTTGTCCTTCCATGTGATAACGAGAATATGGCGCTGGCATTGCATAAGGAATGCATTTAGCCTTTTCTTTTGCTTTGCATAAGCTGCCCATGATTTGCTGCCATTGAGTTATTGAGTTATTTGCGGATCATCACCATTCCACTCCAAACATGTCCATTGGTTCAGATTCCCTCCTCAGCAGTGTCCAGCAGGTGACGACTCCAGTTCTGTGTTGGTTGATAAGTCTTCTTATACGCCCACTAAGTTTCTCGTTTCTGGCTGTGTCCATCTCAACTTCCATCTCTTTCATCCGAATGAGTGACGTGGACTCATGGTTGTCGAAGTCCTGTACCCTTCCACATCTCGGAGGACATTAATCATGTCCACCCGATCCATTGGTTGACCGTCTTCAACGACAGCGCAGCTAGCCAACCTGTCCGCTCTTTCATTTCCCCGTACTCCCGCATGTCCAGGGGCGTAGACAAATGTGATCTCTCGTATTTTTTACTTCTGCAATGACTCTGCCCATTGCATGCGTATAAAGCCCGCCTCCACTTTATCTTATTACGCTCATCGAATCACTCTATATGCAAGCGTGGCTGTTGCTGCCATATAAAAGGATACTGATGACGCATGCATTGTGAACTGCGGCCTTTGTTTTAGTTGTCAGTTTGCTGTTTTGCCAAACAGGCATAGAAAGACGGGCGAAAGTAATAGCAGCTTTACCAAAGCGGATGTCGATTTCTGTGTTTCAAGCTCATTTTCTGAATGGAAATAGGGATAAATGAAAAGGTAAGGAAAACGAAGATACAGACAACTTTCACAAGGTAGAGCTTTCACGCAATGTTTTGCAATATTGTGGCAAATGTGGACAAATGTGTTGAATGTTTCACATGTTACAGATTTTGAAATTATTGAATAAACGGTTTATGCTCATGGAATTATACAAATAGTTTTTAATTTATCCACAAATTTCTTAAAAGAAAAACAAAAATGCTGAATTATTACAACTGAAAATGTGATTGTTTGAAATATGCACCAAAAAATGGCCGAATAAGTTGATTCTGGTGACACACATTTTATTACGACAGATTGGTATTGAGAACTAAAAGAGAAACTATTTCGCGATTAAACAAATAAAATGAAACTACAAATGTTTACAGTGGTTGAAAGAAATGGAATAAACAATATCGTTTATGTTTTTTTATTTTAGTGAGACTGCATTTGGCGTTTGTGGCTGGACCTCTTATTCAGGTAAAATAGGAAAATCATTTGCACCCACAATTTATCAAAGAATCTAATAAGGAATGTCATAGATAGCACAAGCCAACAACTCTCTTCTCTCTCTCTCTCTCTCTCTCTCTCTCTCTATATATATATATATATATATATATATATATATATATATATATATATATAAGAAACAAAGGTAAAGGCGTGAGATTTGTATCGGCGTTTTAGCAGCGGTAAATACAATATTATACTTTATCTGCCAGCCGATGACCAGAAACTTCCGATTGGGTTATTTTAAACATGAAACTCCATAGTGATGGCATTTTTCGACATTCGCAGAGCATGACATCTGCTCTTCAATTTACCTTTTACCTAGTGACTGGGTGAACCACAGAAGTTTTGGCAAACCTCGACTGTTGCTCGTGCCATTTGAACCCGAGTTGTCTGGTCGGCAGGGAATTTTTATAGCAGCTACACTGCTGCGGCTGCCAACGAAAAGATACACAAATATCAAAATGTGGTCATGGATGTCGGCACGAAGCGCAGAGATACACAAATATCAAAATGTGGCCATGGATGTCGATACGAAGCGCAGAGATACACAAATATCAAAATGTGGTCATGGATGTCGGCACGAAGCGCTGAGATACACAAATATCAAAATGTGGTCATGGATGTCGACACGAAGCGCAGAGATACACAAATATCAAAATGTGGTCATGGATATCGGCACGAAGCACAGAGATACACAAATATCAAAATGTGGTCATGGATGTCGGCACGAAGCGCCGAGATACACAAATATCAAAATGTGGTAATGGATGTCAGCACGAAGCGCAGAGATACACAAATATCAAAATGTGGTCATGGATGTCGGCACGAAGCGCAGAGATACACAAATATCAAAATGTGGTCATGGATGTCAGCACGAAGCGCAGAGATACACAAATATCAAAATGTGGTCATGGATGTCAGCACGAAGCGCAGAGATACACAAATATCAAAATGTGGTCATGGATATCGGCACGAAGCGCAGAGATACACAAATATCAAAATGTGGTCATGGATGTCGGCACGAAGCGCCGAGATACACAAATATCAAAATGTGGTAATGGATGTCAGCACGAAGCGCAGAGATACACAAAGATCAAAATGTGGTCATGGATGTCGGCACGAAGCGCAGAGATACACAAATATCAAAATGTGGTCATGGATGTCAGCACGAAGCGCAGAGATACACAAATATCAAAATGTGGTCATGGATGTCGACACGAAGCGCAGAGATACACAAATATCAAAATGTGGTCATGGATGTCTGCACAAAGCGCAGAGATTAGGACATTAGATGCGCAGTTGACAATGCCGAAGAAGAAGATGCTATATATTTAAATTAACGGGTCTGTGCTGCTAGGCTAGAAGTCAGGATGAAATCTTACAGTTAAAAACTGACTTAATTTTAGGCAGAGCGGAGATAACTCTGCAACAGCTTCTAGTATGCGAATGGAAACCGAGACAGTGACTGTAGCCCTCCATGATATTTTTTAACGGGACAATCATTATAGTGACGAGTTCTCAGTCAGTTTTTCGAAAGGTCCACGGATGATGTCGCCAACATGAGTGAATGAAATATGTAGAAGCCCAACACCAGAAAAAAATTCACATGGAGCTGCCTGCCTTGGTAATTTGAGCGTTCATGACAAAAAAAAGTTGATAGACTTGTCTCAGGTACGTATATAGTAGGGATATGCCCAAGGGTCACGTCTTGAACTTTCCTCAAAGATTGTTCTCTGCCAGATAATTCTTGCTGTGTATTCCTTTCGTCTTTCATCTAGAGTCCACTATATGGCAGTTCTAGCAACGGTTTCTGTATATCGTCTAAAGCTAAGCACATGTCCTACCCAGATTCAACGTTTGCCCATTACCCCTGTATATATTTCCCCATGCTTGCACCCTCTAGAGCAGTTCTTGATGTCTTATTTTATTTGATCAAAAGATTTTGTAAATTTACACAGGGGAAGTTGTAGTTGTATGAAGCTATGATGGTCTCGATGTTCGCGTTTCTGTAGCTCTCCAGTGTTCAATTAAAAGTTTAAAAAGTATGCATTTATAATATATCTTTAGTTTTGGTTTCCAATGTTCTCGAAAGATCTTCAAATGTTATTATATTGCATGTTTTATAATTTAGTTGATATCTGCATCCGCCCCACCATCTGCCGATGTCATACCTATAAAGTATGCGAATGTGTTTGCGAATGCAAGCTTCTGGCTCTTTTGTTTGATACGGGATAGAACTTCATTTTTATCTCCCAGCTTCTGTCTTGTGTGTGTTTATATTGTAATCCTTCTTTTGAAATGTATTTGTACATTTAATGAATGTGCATTTTTAAAAAATAAATGGATCATAGGTCTATATTATGCGAGTAGAGTAATTAGCTTTCTCAGATCTGGTAACACCATATTTTGTTCTCTTGCACCTGGCGGTGTGCGGACTTGCCTAGGTAGGCCTATTTATATTTGCGGAAATTCCCTTAATTACAATTTATTTTTGTCAAAAGCTCTTCCTATCTTCACAATACTAGGACAAGATGAAAATATGATAACAAAATAGATAGCTATCGTGCATGGGTGTGGACTTCTCATCCAGCGTAACACTATAATTGCAGTAAGGTTTATTCATCTAGAATAGATCATGCATAATTGTATCAAAACATACAAGTAACAATTCTTTGGGGAATTTGCACCGTGTTTCGTTCGTTGTACGCTAACCGTAGGGTCTGTTTGATATGTGACGGGGATAATTCGACGACTGCGTGTTTATATGTTCGGTTGGAGTCAAGAAAGATGTCCTAACATCATCAAGCGCTATACATTTTTTGTTCTCATTATGACGATGTGATTAGCGGGGTAGAGTTCTCAATTCTGCCCTACCAAAGGAGGAGTAAAACGTCTCCTTTCCTCCGCTAGTCTTCGGGACACCTCTGGGCAAGGTGGAGCTCCCGTTTAGCCCCCCCCCCCCCCCTAATCAGGGTAATGTGAAGCCATTAGAGCAGGTGGTGGATGGTGTTGTGGGAGCAGCCGACAAGTAGTGCCGGTTGCGGTTATGGTCCCCACACCGCGATGGCAGGCAGAGAATCTCATGTATAGGGACAATGGCTGCGATCTCCGACTAGTACAGTCACTGCCAAGAAGGAAAGGAATGGCAAACTACCTTCTTAAATTGCCTGGAATAATCATGACAAATCACAACTTGGACGACAAAGAGAGAAAATACTAGATAGCTTGGTGTCATGGCATGGAAAACAGTCAACAACAGAACTGATACGATGCACTGTAGATATAAGATTGTGGAGGGACAAGATCACCTACGCCAACCGGTATGGCACACGATGATGATGATGAATATGACGATCATCATTTTCGGGATTTTCGGGAGGACGTGAACTTCTATGGTATATGGTGGATAGGCGGCAGGAACCATTGAAGGCTATGTATGAAAGTGTTCCTTGTTGCAGTTTCCTCATATTCCAAGTCCGGCTTGTTGCAGGAGCTACTGAGTTAAGTGCTCTGTGCACACCGTGAGCTGTGTGTCTCATCCATTTTGATCATGTTTCAATATTCCAATTGTTTAAGTTTACGATGAATGATGATATCGTATGACAGGGAACAGTTGGCTATATTCACTTTCTGCGCGGTTTCGCCTTATGTCTTTTGGCGTGTGCTGAGACTGCTACGATGGGGACTACAGTTACCTTTCTTTGTTTGGAAGATGAGTTAGTAATTCGGATGATTCCACTGGCACGGGCGGTTGAGCGATTATGGATTTTAATTCGTTTGCAGTGATACCGAGGCCGTCCATAACCAATAGAACCAATAGAACAAGTAAAAAGGATTAAAGTAATAATAAATATAAGGCAATAAGGTGGTAATGACACGACATACGCATGATAGAGCGATACAACGATCGACGACGTAAAAATTGCAAAGAAAAGAGGTCATAATTATGATTATGGAGGGTATAGTTATAGTAGCAGCCAGGGAGATAAGAGAAAGAAAGACCAAGAAGTAAGCTTCTGATAGGAGTTGTTATAGATGAGCAGGGAGTGACTGCAGCAGATGCTAGGTATCTCTCACAGGACAGAAATATAAGTTCTTTGTCTGTTTCTACATCTTTTACACATGCGCTGTATATGGCCTTTGGCGTCTTGACATATAAGCAAGCAATCATGATAAGTCAGTAGTTTAATAAAATATTAGTTATTATGCTGGATGCTGCTTTGCTGAACAGCTTCTCTCGTGACGGAATCTGCCAAAACAGTGCCAATATTGGAGAGACAGATCCGTCCGCAGAATGAACAAGATGTATTTGTGGTGCCTGGCCACGTCTCCTTTCTTCTGCGCCTTTTATCTTCTGAATTTGATATCAGCACTGTCTCAATAGTTGCTGTGACATTTTTTTTTAAATTTTCTTCTCCATGTGCTACACAATCTGCAGCCAGATTTACTCAGTTTCCTAGTTTACGCCAGCACTGATGTATTGTATCTCTCAATGTGATCTAATTCGATTATCTTTATTTAGTTTTAATAATCCTGGTCTTTTCTTTTTGTATATTTATATCTAGACAAGTTTTAGACAGTTATATAGACAATTGGAACAATATTAAAACAGGTAAATGAATTTAAATATTAGGGAACTTTGTAAACCTCAGACGGAAGATGTACAAAAGAGGTGAGATGCAGGATGGCTCAGACAAAAGCAGCTTTCCAACAAATGAGGAAGATACTATGCAATCCATTTTTGTCAATAGAAACAAGAAAAAAGAGTTCTTAAATGTTATGTAGAGTCAGTCTTAACATATGGATGTGAATCATGAACAATAGGACAACAGACAAGAAAATCACTGGAGTCTGTAGAAATGTGGTTTTACAGAAGAATGTTGAGAATACCATGGACAGCTAAGAAGAGTAATGAAAACGTTCTGCAAGAGGCCCAATAAAAAAGAAAGCTTATTTCCAATATTAGGAAGAAACAATCATCATTTTTTTGGCCATGTAATGAGAAGAGAACAGCTGGAATATATTGTAACAACTGGGAAAATTGAGAGACGAAGAAATAGAGGGAAGCAAAGAGAAAAGATACCAGACAGCTTAAGAGAATGGCTTGGCAGGTCAACAACAGAAATGATAAATAACTGTCATGATCGAAAGTTGTGGAGAGACATGATCACCTACGCCAGCAGGCATATTACTTAATGATGATGATGATATTTATATCTATTGTAGTGACTTTATTTCTAGATTTTGTGTTTGTACCATGCACCTGTGCTTATTTATTTTAATAAGGTATCTCTCTCTCTCTGCGATCAAGACTCAATCAGAGTAGGATTCCAGACTCTCACATGAAGACAGCTGTCTGTTTAAGTGAATTGATCGACCCCACAGACAGAACATCATAATTAGAGTCTGTTAGATCCACTCTGACTGAATACCTGTAAAAACGTTGCACTGTGTTCTGCGCCAGTGGCAATATTCTCATTATTACTAAGCATATGAATAACATAAAGAATGTGCATTCAGCAACATGAATCATCAATCATAAATTTTAAAATGTATTCAAAGATAATAGAGATCACCCTGCTTGGAGTGCCTGTGTAAACTCTGCTTAACATTAACCATTATAAATAAATAAAAAGTGAAAGAAACACATATGATATAATTTTATTGTTATGATTTCTATATTTGTTATAGTTTGTTATGATAGTATTGGTCATCAGCTGTCATGATGGTCAACTACTATTTTCTACACTTTCACAGAAATAAAAAAATATCTTTAAATGGCAGAGTTTCACCCAATTTGATTAGTCAGAACTGCTTTGATCTTCAGAATGACCCCTGAGAATTATGCCAACCTGAAATTAAATAAAATCTTTATCTCAAAATCATCATCAGTTCACATGTCCTTTGCAGAATGTTGCATTCACCACAGCCCATCTGAAAGAATCTCTTTCTCTAGCCATATCTCCCACTTGTTCTGTTGTTATGTTTAAAGTCTCTTTGATATCTTGAAATTGTCTTCTTCTTGATCTGCCCCTGATGCATCACTCAGAAACAATTCCTTCCATTATTGAGCTTTCAAGCCAGCTGTGTCTTTTGATGTGGCCATAGTATTTTAATTTCCTCTGTAGAATGGCATTTATAAGCCAGTTCTTTTTAATGTTAAAACCCTTAATATGTCTTCATTGCTCTTTTTCATTATCCAAGTTATCTGAAGGATTTTTCTGTAGCATTTTGTTTTGAATGAATTGATTTTCTTCCTTGCTGTTTGCAAGATTGTCATGATTCAGTGCCATATGTTGTTATCAGGAAGATACATGCCCTTAGTAATTTTAATTTGACTGCCTTGCTGGTATTGTGCCACATGTTATCATGGCGTTTAATTTTTATGTTGCTGTTGCTAATCTTTATTTGATCTCTTTCTGGCATTCTCCATTGTTAGTTACTACAGATCCTAGATATTCATAGTTTGTTACAATCTCAAAATAACAAATATATTTTATTACTTCTCTCCCTCAGTGTTCTTTTTTAGTATTTCTTTTTCCCTTGGTTTCCCAATTGAGAGCATGCTTTATGATTTCCTTCTTTTTGTCTCTTCTTATCATATGTCTAGCACAATCCCACCTTGTTTTCTTGATTATAGATGATATTTTTTGGTGCATGGTCATTTGTCTTACTTCTGCACTACTCTTGAATTCATTTCATGGTATGCAAAGTGTTTTTCTGAGATATTTATTTTTTAATAGATCTAATTTATTTTCTATTTCTTTAGTTGTTTTTCAGCTCTCACATGCATAAGAAGGGTGAATAATACATTTGATTTGACAATCTTAAGCTGTGTTTTTGTGCTTAATAATTATGATTTCCATATAATTTATCAAAGTTCTGAAAGTCATTGCTGCCTTTGCTATTCTAATTCTAAATTATTTCTTTGTGTCTTCATCTTAATCTTGCAGCTTCTAATATAGGGGAAGAGATCTACTTTTTCCAGGTATACTTTTCTTCTGGACAAATTAATTTTTCATTACCTTCATTTTTTTTTCTTGATTGAACTCAAGTCTTATTTTTATAGCCTTTAGTGACAAGAAATTTATTTGTTCTTGCAACATGTTCACATTACTACTGATAAGAACAATGTCACCTGCAAAATCAATAATACAATTACTCTGTGTTTCAATGAGTATATCACAGCTGCTTCATATACCCTTGGAATAAGACTAACACATATATCAGCCAGTTAAGTAGGGATTGATGCCAGAAGATAACCTGGTACCCAAAAATGCCATGTCAATGATGGATGTGTTGAGCCAAAAGGCACATATATCAGGGCTTGCCATATACTAGCAACATGTTGCATCTTAATGTCTTTTCAAGGGAAGATGATGAAGAGTTGTCATTGGTGAATGCAACAGAAGAAATTATTTAATGGGCTAACTTTATAATTAATCCTTTTCAGCTGTGAGCTGTTTGTTTTTCTACAGTCCACACGTCTAGATAAGCGAATATCACAATCTATGGCACATCGTCTTTAATGCTGGAAGGTAAATGAGGAAGTAAAGATGAAGATGTAGTTGAAACATCAGTAAAAAATAGCAGGGTTCTTTAATAAAAATGTAAAATCTATCTTTCGTTCGCCTGAAGCATTGTCTATATCTGCAATGTCGTTTCCTGTATAAATGTTACTGTCTTTTGTAATTCTTGCAGTGGCCCATATAGTTTTGTCTGTAGTGTTGTATCTATGGGCCAATGGATTTTCCTCAGTCTACTATATTCAGTGCAGTCTTGAAGTATGTGTTCAGCAGTCTGGGGCGCCTGTCCACATGTACAAGTAGTTGAGGTGCCGATCTTGAATTTTGTATACATGTGACTATGGAGTCGATTGTGTCCTGTTCTGAGACGTATAATGATAACTTGTTCATATCTATTCATATTATAAAAGGCATCCTGATTTGGGGCTTGTGGTCCTCTGATTGATTTGATTATCTGTTTCTTATGATGGTATGTAACAGGTGTATCTGGTTGTGTGCCTGTTGAACCTTCCTTTGCCAACTGATCTGCTTTCTCATTTCCTGTATTCCACAGTGAGATGGGATCCACTGCAGGGCAACCCTGTGGTGCTTGCAGAGTTCAGTCAATAAGGTCTGCAGATGTGGTAATTTTCTGGATTGTAGTGCCTGGAGTACTGATCTTGCATCTGTCAAAAACACTACAGGCTGCGGGCTAAGATTAATGTTCAGCAGTTTTTCTATTGCTAACTTTATTGCTTGTATTTCTGCATCATAATTGTGACAATATTCCCTGTTGCTATTTTATTCATATCCCTAGTGTTATTTGGGTATTCTATATATGCACCTGCTCCCCCATTTTTTACTGCATTCTGTGCTGATCCATCTGTATACACACGAATCCAAAGGTCTTGTGGGTATTCTTCATCCAGGAAACTGAGAGTTATTGTTTTTTCGCTGTAGACTATTCTGTTCCTCTTTATCAACTATTCCTTTCACTTCTGTCCGTATTTGAACTGATAATCCAGATTCCTCTGTCCAGGGAGTCTGTTCTGGTATGGGCAGTAGGGGGTTAACAGCTCTTGGCATGTCTGGTGTTTGTCTACTAATACGCTTGGCTTGGTGGATAAAACTGCTTCTCTTAAGTCGTCCCAATGCAAGATTTTGGAATCGGTCCTTCATTGGATGTCTCGGCATGCAAGCAAATTTTCTGCCTGTATCAGCACCTTTGTGTCCCTCCGTTCTCTCAGTGCTGGTATCCTCCACAATTTCTCCATCTCTAATATTGGTGTTGATTTCATTGCTCCTGTGATGACCCTAAGTGCCTGGTTTTGTACTTTATCCAGTTCTTGAAGTGTGGTGTTTGATGCTGAACACCATGCAGATGATCCATATTCTAAATGTGGGCGTATACTCTGTTGGTAAACTTTACTGAGTATTTTCCCACTCGCACCCCACGTAGTTCCACACAGCTTTCTTAGAATAGCCAATTTTCTCCTTGCTTTTTGGGTTGCCTTATTTATCTGCTGTTTCCAAGATAGTTTGTTATCAATGTAACTCCGAGATACGTAGCCTGTATGTCTTCTTTCACAGGCTCATTGTTTATATAGATGGCTCCTGCTTTTTGTTTGGGGAAAGAGTGAAAAGTGTAGTACTGCATTTGTCTGTATTGATGCTGATACACCATCTATTTGTCCATGAATTCAGTGCATTCATAGCTCTTTGTAACAATTTGGAGGCCACTGTTGCATACTCCTCTGTGCACCACATTACCAAGTCATCTGCATACATTGCCACTTTGATACCATGTGGTAGTTCAGTAACTAGGTCATTGATGTAGATCAGAAAAAGTGTTGGAGATAGTACCCCTCCCTGTGGAACGCCCTGGCGCAGTAAGACCTTCTTACTCTTAAGACCATCCAGTTGCACTCTGGCTCTCCTGTTATGCAGGTATGCTTTGACCCATTTGTACATCCTGCCATTTTACTCCATAATTTCTCAGTTTCTTCAAAAGCCCTTCCTTCCATACCTTATCAAATGCTTTCTTTAGGTCTATCCATGCTGCTAGTACCAGTTTCTTTTCTTGAAACGCATCCTCAATTTCTTGGGAAAGATAGGTTGCCTGATCTTCGGTAGAGTAACACTGTCTAAAGCCTGCTTGTTGTGGGACAAGGAGATTTTCACTTTCCAGGTACCACTGCAGTCTGAGATTGATTATACGTTCCATTGTTTTACACAAACAGCTTGTAAGGCTGATTGGTCTATAGCTGGATGTCATTGAACCATCTTTCCTGGCTTTAGTAATGGTATCATAATTGCTTCTCTCCATGCCTGTGGCACTTTACCTGTGATCCAGCAAATGTTGTAGATCTGCAGTAGTTTTGCTTTAGCTGCAGTTCCCAAGTTCTTAATCATTTCATTAGACACTCCATCACTACCTGGTGACTTTTTCATTTTTAATTTGGATATTGCCAGCTCTAGCTCTCTTTTGTGTAATGGGTATTTCCATGACTTCATGTGTAGTCTCTTCTTGTCTTGCATTTTGTTGTTTTAGACGGGTCTCTTGACGTTTCTCTAGGCTAATTTCAATATTGTTGTCATTTGCAAAGGGAGTCTGCAAAGTGATTTGCTGCATGTTTACCTGTTAGAATGTTTCCATCCTTCTTCAGTGTAATTTTTGTGTTCCTTCTGTACCCTCATCATTCAGCTGTTTTACAAGCTTCCACACTTTTCTTGTGTCTCGTTCTAGATTCATGTACTCTGTTTTCTCTTTCCAACTTCTCCGTCTGGCTTGTAGTTTAGCCCATTGAAATTTGGCTTTAGCATGCTGATAGTTATTGTGGTGTTCCTGGCAGGGGTTATTTTCTGCTTGTTTTCGAGATGTTTCCATGTCATTGTGCAGTTGCTCTAGTTCACTATTCCAGTATGGTTTGTAGTGTTTCCGTGCCCCTCTGGGTATGTTTCACTGGCAGCTTGTATTATTAGTCTACTGAATTCATCAACTATTTTGTTGATGTCTCTGTCTGTATTTAGATCTTTAGTCAGTACACTGGTGTAATGTTGATACATTTTCCAGTCTGCCTTTTGTAATTCCATCTGGAGAGAGTGCTGCTCTCCCTGACGGCCTCATTTTGCACCACTAAAAAGACAGGTCGGTGGTCGCTGCCTCCAAGTGTTTCCCAACAATACGTGTGATATTCCAATCCAGGTCTGGTGAATGGAAAGCAAGGTCTGGTGTGTAGATGTGGTATGCCATGATCTGGAATAGAATGTTGGTGGATCTGTTTGCCTGGTTTAATAGTATAAGCCCATTGTCATCCTGCCAATTTTCAAGTTCTTCACCTCTCTTGTCCATATCTTCATAGCCCCAGCTCTGTGAATGGCTGTTAAAGTCTCCACATACAATTATTCTTTCTTTTAATGTAATTGTGTCTAGTGCTAGTGGGCGGTCACTCGGACAGTAGTAGTTTAGTAGATGGAAGTCTGTATTTCCTGTCCTGAGGTGCAGTATTTGATATTCCGCCCCATCCATATACACTTCAATCTGACATGCATTAATGTTGTTCCTTACAAGAGTCAGTATTCCGCCCTTTGTCTGTTTTTCCTGTCAGATCGTAGCACTGGTATCCCCTAATCTTCAAGGCTATGTCGTGTTTAGATGGGTTTCCTGCAAACAGCATATGCTTACTTGTTCTTCATGCAGGATATTTTCTAATTCTATCTTTTTACTGTACCCATCTCTTTTGCTGTTGATGCCTTCAGCATTCCAGTGCATTATTTTGAGTGGTCTTATTTTGGGTTGGCCAGTAACTCTATTCTCTCGCCCCCTGACTCCACAGAGCGATTGAGAAGGACATCCAGTAATATAGGTTGGGCCCTTCGAGGCTGAGGGCCCGGCGCTGCACCTGCCTGAGTGTCCATCACAGGGCGAGTGCCATATCGATTTGCAGTTATAGGCATGCTTCCCATTGGCGTGAGTGCGTGGCATCCTGATTTTTGTAGTGCGCCTTTTGCTGGTTGCCTCCGACTTCAGCACTTAAAATTGCTAGAGCAGACTGTGGTCTTGCACGGGTGTAGGAAGGCCTGGCCAGTCTTGGTTTTCAGTCCCTGGTGACTGTTAAGCCCCATCCCACGACCAAGGAGCTGGCCTTGATGGGAAAATGTAAAAAAAAAAAAAAAAAAAAAAAAAAAAAAAAAAAAAAAAAAAGTAAAGGATCCCTCCACGCCTAGTTAGGCATTTGGGGAATATGGTGTTAATGACCATATTTTTCTATAACCAAGGCACATTTTTGGGTGATGTTGTCGGTATCATGCCAGGCTGCCTTTACTTCCCAGAGAAATCTCTAGTACCCATCTTTAGAGGCTGGGTGAACCCCGGAGTCTTGTCAGTCCAAAAACAATCTGCTACTGCTGGGGAATAAAAATGTGACTTCAATAAAAAGATGTATGGAACAAATAAATATTTTAAACCAGTGAGCACAAGAATAAAAATGAAATGCAAATGAAATTAATAGTGTCTTTCCCATATTGATATAGCTTACTCTGTTTGTATATATCTTTTTTGAGCACTGATACCTGTATGCCAAATCAGCTAAGAGTGTCAGGTAGATGCGGTAGCTCAGTGGTTAGTGAACTGGACTACAATGGGCAAGAGATGGCTTCCAGGTTCACCCAGTCTTAAATGGGTACCAGATTTTTTTCGGGAAAGTAAAGTGGCACGGGCATAATACCAAAGACATTACCCCAAAAATCATGTGCTGAAGGTCTGTAAAAATTATGGTCACTATCACCATATTTCCTATACGCCACTTGGTGTGATGGGGCTCATCACTACTTTTTAACTAAGAGTGTCTGCTGAGATCAGTGATACATTTATGAACTATTAATATGATCTATGCAGATACCAAAATTAACCTGATATTCATTATAAAATTGCCTTGTTAATTCTAAAAGAGGAGTTTGGTGTAGAATCAATGTAAATGATTATAAATGTCATTTTCTGTGACATATACTAGTAAAAAAAAAAAAAAGTAAAGTACCCCGTCACGCCAAGTGGCGTAGAGGGAATATGGTGTTAGTGACCATATATTTTACAGACCTTCAGCACATGATTTTTGTGGTAATGTGGTCAGTATTACGCCCGTGCTGCATTACTTTCCCAGAAAAAAAATCCGGTACCCATTTAAGGCTGGGTGAACCCGGAAGCCGTCGGTTGGGATCGAACCCTACCCCTTGTCCGTGGTAGTCCAGTACACTAACCACTGAGCTATCGCGGCTCCCCACATATACTAGTAATCACATTGAAAAAAACACAGCTAAAGAATTATATATGGTCTTTGGCATCCTGACAGATGGTTGGTAGCAAGCAATCATGATAAGTCAGTAGTTTGGTAAAAGCATTAATGTCTTATGCTGGAAGCTGCTTTGCTGAACAACTTCTCTCATGACTGAATCTGCCAATATTGGATAGACAGATCCATTGCAGAATGAACAAGATGTATTTGTGGTGATGGCCTTGTCTCCTTTGTCCTGCGCCTTTTGTTTTCAGAATTGATATCAGCACTGCTTTGAAAGTTTCTGTGCCATTTTTTATTTTTCTTCTCCATGTGCTATGATCTGAATCTGCAGCCAGATTCTTCTTTCACAGATAGAGAATTCACTCAAAGAAGCCCCGCAAACATTCTTCTATCTTAGGACTGGTCTGTCCTTTGGCCTCTTTCCGTCCTTAAGTTCACCATACAATATTTGTTTGGGAATACGATTGTTTGCCATTTTTCTTACATGACCCAGCCACCTGGGTCTAAGGAATCATTATAAAGTTAAAATAATGTATTGTTATATAAATTTTAATTTTCAAAATATTGATAAAATGTAAAGTTATTCAATAATTTACTTACTTGTATTCTAATTTTATAGGCATATTTTGAAATGATTGTGTAAATTCAGTTTGTGTATGAAATCAATTCATATTCACTTCTAGGGCATGAAACACCACTAAATATATTTCACATGCTAGCAGTTACCATAATTTGAAACACAAAAAATGGTTCAAATAATACAAGTTTCTGTGATACTGTTGTCCTGTAATTTGAAATTAGAATTGTTGAGCAGCATAACTTGAAATCTTAAGTAACTTGTGTTCACTATGTAAAATATTAATTAATTAATTAAAACAATTTTAGTGTGAATTTCATAAGTAACAAAGCGCACCTCACAGCAGCAGAGCTGGAAGTGTCAGTGATGTATCAAATATTTTAAAATTCTCGAGTTCAAACCATCACTTCAATCTGTATGTTAATTTAAAATAAAGATACAGTTTTAATGAAAATATACATTTCAGATTCACTTGTTTTATTATTATATCTCTTCTGTATGAATACAACCTAGGAAATTTTTAACTATCTGGTACAGTTTTTAGTGTGCTTTTGTTATGTTTTTATTTTTGATAATTTTTACTAGACACATGGAGACAGCAGTCCCTTTTCATCCTGGCTTCTTGCTTGGTCGTTCAGTAAATATGAAGACCATGAAGCCAGGATACATGCTGACTGGAGAAGACAGTGATCCAATAAGTGAAAAAGTAAGTCTGTGGAAATTTAAAATGAAGCTACCATGTGTAGTATATTTTTTATTTATGCTCTCTCTCTCGCTTCCTCTCTCTTTCTTCTCTGATCTTTTGTATAGGCCTATCACATTGTCCATGAAAAAAAAATATGTGTTTGTCCAATTTTTTATTTTATTTGTATGCATAGTAGTTTGTGTGTGGAACTTGAAATTTTATTAATCCAACTTTTTGGTGACTTCCTTTTTACATTATTGCTGCATCAGGTTATTACTGCAGAATACTCTTTGTTGGTAGTCATTTGTTGTTTTTCTTTGTATCTCAGAATTTACATTATCACTGCTCTTTTCTTTGTTTAATATTTATGTTTTACATATTAGTTTATTTGATTTTATTTGACATCTCTTTGTTAAATGTTTATGAAGTTTATTTTAATTTTATTAATGATGTGTACATGTCAACTTATGAAACACCAATCATGGAGTTGTTGTTCCTCTGATAAATATTGTGAGAACAATTAGGGAGGATTTAATTTAGAGGAATGAGTTGAGAGGTTTTAACCAGAGAGCTACTGAAACCGTCAGCATTAATTCTCTTTACTGTCTGTTGAAAGGGATTTATTTTAGTTTATATGAGAAAGTCACTCAGTATTTATAATCCATTTACTAAGGTTAGGTATATTTTGATTGGCTAGCTCAGACATAAGCAGAAGTAGGTATTTTCACAGTTCTGCATACATTTTATTTCATAAAATTTTGTGTTATTTAATTTTTAACAAAAATGCAGGAAGTTGCACAGATGGCATATTTTTCCATATAAATTGGTAGTAAGTTTTGTAAGTCCATTTTATCATTTTAAAGATCCTTACAAATTAAGGGCAACCCTTACAAGTTGGGAAGTATGCCATTGTTTCTTTATAAATTTTAATGATATTTTAAAATTCTACCTTCAGATGCTACTTTTATGTGATTTAGAGATTAACATTTTCAAAAGATCCTAAACAACAGTCTCATTGATTGAAATGTTGCATTAAATTAATACAAACTTGTTTATCTTTTAAATAATACTGTTATTTTTACAGCTTACATCACACTTGTTTGCTAAAAATTTTCAGTGACGTTAATTTTATTTTTCATTAGGTGAACCAAACAACGTCTCACTTCTCATTTGCCACATCATTGAAGGATGTTTGTAATGTTTTCAATTACCCTCCAGAATATGCTCTAAAAGTGAAAGCAGGCATTGTTGAAAATGAAATGTTAAACCAATGCCTTAAAGATCTTGGTAAAACAGACTTACTTACCATCATCTTCAGGACTACATTTATAGAGGTACATTGCTGCTTTACTACTTTAGTTCTTGTTGCTTCTTGTGAAGAATAGGGGCTATATTTATACTCTATATAACCTTTGTACTGCTGTAATAAAGCTATTTTCAGTAGTAGTACTACAAACCTGACAAAATTATTAGTGCTTGGGCATACACACACATGATACATATGCACACGCACACACACACACACGCACATACACATATAAACTCTGGAAGTTTGCTTTCCTAGGAGAAATAATTTTGAATAAAAACAACTCCTGCCTTGCAGATTTGTCAATTAAAAACAACAGCCAGAGAAGCAGTTCTGAGAAAATGTGTAGTGAGGAATGAACTTGATTGCAATAATTTGAATGAAGTTTCTTGAAATAATGAAATGATTTTCATCACGGAGCAACATGAAATTGTATTGCTAGCAGCCTTAAGTATGTGATCTGAGATACAAGCACAGCCTGCAGTTCAAAAATTGACTTGCTGGTATGGCAATTAAGTAAGGCAGTTATTGAGTCAGATTCTCAGTCCATGTATTGAAAGGGTGACTGGATATGGAAACTGGGTGACCTAGAGGTTAGACACAGGCATCTGGACAAGAGGGTCTCAGGTTCAAATCCTCAGGCAATGGACATTTTTGTTTTCTTCAAAGCTTTACCCTCCCCTGTTATCTCAGCAATGAGATCTGATGTCTAACTCTCTTGGATAAGGGCAACAAACAGTATGTCCCATATACACTGCACATACATTATAGAATTATTGGGATTTATAAAGTAAAATAAAAAGTAGGCCAAAATGACCGGTAGTTAAAAATCAACCCATGCCAATGATGGATGCATCAGTCCAAAAGGCAAGGATGCATCAGTCCAAAAGGCAAGGATGTATCGGACCAAAATGCATATATGCATCAGGTCAAAAAGTAAGGATGCATCAGTCCAAAAGGCAAGGATGCATCAGGCCAAAAGGCAAGGATGCATCAGGCCAAAAGGCAAAGATGCATCAGGTCAAAAAGCAAGGATGCATCAGGTCAAAAAGTAAGGATGCATCTGGTCAAAAAGTAAGGATGCATCAGTCCAAAAGGCAAGGATGCATCAGGCCAAAAGGCAAAGATGCATCAGGTCAAAAAGCAAGGATGCATCTGGTCAAAAAGTAAGGATGCATCAGTCCAAAAGGCAAGGATGCATCAGGTCAAAAAGCAAGGATGCATCAGTCAAAAGGCAAGGATGCATCAGGCCAAAAGGCAATGATATTGCAGCCAGCCTTGACACAATGTATCAAAAACTCACTATACAATTGAGCCCTTAAGGGGAGGTGATAGAATTGATAAAAGCCTAAAAATTAGCCTAATGATAAAGCCTAAAATAAAAATCCTGAATCTCAAACATCATGGTGACTGATTTGACCAAGCGTCCTTTATCCCTCTGGTTCTATCGTGTTACCCCCGACATATACCAGCAGTGGTACTATGTGTCGTAAAGATATTTTTTTTTAATCATGAAGTTGTTACTTTGATGTCGGCATGACATTGTTTGGGTAAACAAGGATGATTTAGAAGAAGGCGTTAAAAGGTGTATTTAACTAAAACCATCGGCAGCATTATTCTTTATTATCTTGATGAGCTGGAATTGACTACTGCAGATGCTGGGCATTTCACACAGAACAGAGAAAATTTTATAATGGGCGTTAAGTTCCAACAGGGACAAGCTAGATGATGATGATAATCTGCTGAAGAAGATTTATCATCTTTAAGCTAGGTGTAGTAATGATGTTGGCTCAGCTAACTAATCGACTAATTATTTTACTTTACTTTCTTCCACCTCCTTTGCCTTTCATTGTTGAGGTAAATAGAGTGTTTATGTCAGTCTGGTGAATTGACTTATACATGATGTTCATAATGACATCTAATATTCATTGACTCAGCAACTTGTAATTCAGTATTTCCTCTTTTTTTTAATTGATTGTAAGTGATAATCCTTTATTGGGGATGCTGCTTGGGAGGGGGGGGGGGAGAGTTTTGTGTTACAAATCAAACAATTTGATTTGTTCCTTCTTAGTGTAAACTAGTACTAATGAACTCCTAACTCTTTTTTCTTATACTAGTATTTTAATTCTGCATTTTCTTATCATATTCAATAATTTTCTGAGAAAAAAAATCTTATTTTTTCAAAATATTTTAGTTAATTATAATTTCGTCCATCAATATCTTCTGTCATTTTTGTATTTATTTCCATGAAATTTACAGTTAATATCCAGAGTAATTACGACAGTCTTTAGAATAATATATCTATATTATCTCAAAGAGTTTGTAAAGTCTGTCATTTGTATGCTATTAAGTTATTGTTAATTTTGTTTTGATAGTCTTTATTGCAGCAAATAGAAAGAAAACAGAATGTTGGAGTTGAGTTAAATTTGTAACATTCCCCATCTGAGAGATGAACATGACATTTTTTTGATTAGGAAACTTTTCCTATCACATTTTTCACTCCCCATGAAAGGTAAAAAGACATACAAATTTTATGCATATCTTTGCATGAGTGTGTAGTTAGAAGTATTTTTATAGCCCTGCATGATTATATATTTATATACAGTGCTTTTCTTTTTAAAAAAAAAGTTTACCAGAATTCTATCATCCCATCCAATTAAACAAGAATATTATAATAAACCAGATCACTTAAGCTCTGGTGTACTTATATTTGTTCAATTTATATTATATTTATCGATTTATATATATATATATATAATATATTATATTTATCAAATTGAATTAAAACAGTCAGTATGCCCTAAAAGTGTACCCAAAACATGTGCGGGGCTGTAAGAGCTGAAAAGCCATATTTATTTGTATTTTTATAGCCTTGCATGACTGTATATTTATATCCATTTTATGGATTTTCATGCATGTTTATATATTTACCAGAAGTGCTCAAATGAAACCTGGTTTTATTACAACCATGGCTTTATTACAAACATATATAAAGTACTGCAGCAGGTGTGGCAAAATTAAATAAAGCAGTTGTTATGAAGTAAGTACTCACCAGGATGTCATCCTAGAAAAATTACTTTGGTACACATTGAACCATTTTGTCATGGAGACCATGATGTCTACATCAGAGTCTAATAGTTGTACCTTTAGAGATTTTTCAAAGGGTTGAATAAATAAAAGTCACATGGTGACAGATCTGGACTGTATTCTGGATGTTGTGAACTTCCCACCGTTTCCTTGCTAACGCTTCCAGCACAATGTTCACTACATGTGGACGAACTTGCAACAGATTCACACGATGCAAAAACAAACACGGGTCCATTATTCTTGATGACTGTATCCAGGTTGTAGAGTATGTCTTTGCAGTGAATGGCATTGATGTTCACACCAGACTCTTTAAAGTCTGCCAGTAGGAGCCTTCTTGGTAAAAAACATGTAAATGGACATTCCACATCACACTGGCCATTTTTCAAAAGGTCTGCAGCAAAAGCAATGAATACCATGTAAGAATGAACAAATACACAATTGCACATTGCTGTGTGCTTATTACATCAGATGGGATATCGTCATGCCTCCTACGTATATCTAATTAGCGCAGCTTGGGCAGGTTTCATTTTAAACACACCTCGTATGCCCATTTTTATGACTCTGCCCTGCATGATTATATATTTTATCTATTTTTATTCATTTTCCGATTCCCTTTTGTCCCACACTCCAAAACTAATTTCCAGCAAAAGCAGCACCTGCACCAAGATATTGTTGAGCCTGTGAGCTCTGATCATTCTAAAAATAAAGTAGACAGTGAAGAAGAGCATCGTATCACAGAAGGTCTCATATCACAAGCAGCTACCAACTCTAGTTTGAATATGCATGATCTGAGCACATTGTGACAAGAAGTGTGCCTGTGAAAAGACGTGGTCATAATGGGACTCATTGGGTCAAGGCTGTGGAGATCGGAAATGAATTGATTACGGTGATGACACTTTATTGCAAAGGTAAAACCTTAAACTTAATTTAAGGAAGCATTAAATCAGTTTCAAAAGGATATTATTGAAAATAGGTCTTGTAGACTTAGTTTTAAGTATGAAAAATGCTTTATAAGTGTTTTTAGAACGAATGTTTGCATACAGCTTGTCTACTAAAAAATAAGTATAATGTTATTTTGCGACTTGATTAATTACACCTTAACTTAAAGAGATTTGGAAGGGTAATGGACACCATCTGAATACAGTTAACAATAATTTTTTTTCCTTTTATTTATTACGTAGTAGACAAGGTTGATGGTCATACGTTGGACATGTGATGAGAAGAGATAATAATCGAATAGCAAAGCAAGCCCTCATATGGGAAACAACAGGTAAAAGAAAAAGAGGAAGACCCAGGGAGACACTGAGAAGAACATTGATGAGAGAGGCAAGAGCAGCAGGAATCGGCTCCCTCAATGAGATAGAACTGCTTGCACAGAACAGAGACAGATGGCGAGATTTGATAAAATATCTTTAAAAGAAAACTGCTAGAACAAAAATTCATATAGGAGAAGGTGTATCTTGGTCTACGCCCTATGGGCCGGTTACGGCTAGAAAGGTCAATAGATAGATAGACAAGGTTGTGTGCTGTCACCAGATTTGTTTAATATTTATAGTGAGTTTATTTGAAGATCCATAAGGGGCATCCCTGGAATAACAACTGGAGGTCATAATATAAATAATCTAAGGTATGCTGATGATACAGTCTTAATCGCTAAGAGTGAAAATGAGTTACAAGAAATGTTGGACATTACAGTGAAAGAAAGCAAAAATAAAGGACTCAGCCTTAATAGCAAAAAGACAGAGGTTATGGTAACAACAAAGAAAAAAGACATCACCTCAGTGCAAAATAAAGACAAGTGGAACAATATTAAAACAGGTAAATGAATTTAAATATTTTGGAACTTTGTTAAACTCTGACAGAAGATGTACAAAAAAGGTGAGATGCAGAATGGCTCAGGCAAAAGCAGCTTTCCAAAAAATGAGGAAGATACTATGCAATCCATTTTTGACAATAGAAACAAGAAAAAGAGTTCTTAAATGTTATGTAGAGCCAGTCTTAACATATGGATGTGAATCATGGACAATAAAATCACTGGAGTCTGTAGAAATATGGTTTTACAGAAGAATGTTGAGAATACCAAGGACAGCTAAGAAGAGTAATGAAAATGTTCTGAAAGAGGTCAAAGCAAAAAGAGAGCTAATTTCCAATATTAGGAAGAAACAATCATCATTTTTTGGCCATGTAATGAGAAGTGAACAACTGGAATATATTGTAACAAGTGGAAAAATTGAGGGACGAAGAGATAGAGGGAAGCAAAGAGAAAAAAATAACAGACAGCTTAAGAGAATGGCTTGGCAGTAGGTCAAACAAAAGAAATGATAAATAACTGTAGAGATCGAAAGTTATGGAGAGACATGATCACCTACCCCAGCAGGCCCGGTACTTAATGATGATGATGATATTATGTGTGCCTAATTTCAAAATTACAATGATAAAGATTGCAAGACATAAAGAATTATTGACAGTTAAGACCTTTTTGCTGTATCAGGAAGACCTCCATATTGAAATTATGAATATGTTTGATTCTCTCAGTATGGTCGAGACATATACTGACATACGTTAGGCTATAATAAAATTACCATGAGCATTGCACAAATAACTAGTGACATACAAGTTTAAGAAATCAGTAAACACATATTTAACATTTATAAAAAGTTATATTAACAGCTTTATGATATGAAAGAGAACCAATAAGGACAATCCTGATACTACAGTCAAAGATCTTCATACAGGACAAATAATACACATAAGAGAGATTATAAAACAAATAATCAGAATGGATACAGCTCAGAATATTTTGTCAGCCTTCTGTAAGAAGCAAACTATTCAATCAGAGAATATGGAGAGTAAAGCTCAGAGAGTAATGTCAGTAAAAAAAATGACAATCTCTGTGCCTAAAACCTAAGCAGTGACAAATATAAAAAATAATGAATAATTTCATGCTGACATCAAAGTAAATATTTTAAATTCTGAAAATTTAAAAGAAAATTATATTGATTTAAAGTACATGCAACAATATTGCAATTGATTTGTAAGTATTTTTACTCAGAAAAAATTTCTTTTTGATTTTATGAATTTGAACCAAAATATTGAATATATGATTTGTCTTTTGAATGAACTTGGCATATACACAATCTTTACATTGCCCTATTTCTCCTTCACATTCTTGCATTATATGTCTAATTGTTATTTATCTATATAAATCAAGCTTTATTTCATACTATTTATTAAAAAGTATCGGTGCTATATAGAGCAAATTCTGCCCCATGGAAGCGAATCATGGACAGTAAACAAACAAATGAAAAGACTATTAGAGGCTGCAGAGATGGGACTTCTCAAATGAATGTAGAAAGTTCCTTGGACAGCTAAAAAGACCAATGAGGAAATTTTCAAAGAGGTGAACACAAAAAGGAAGCTCCTAAAAAACATTAAATAAAACAATCAATATTTTTTTGGGCACATCATGAGAAGAGGAAAATTGGAATACTCGGTTACAACTGGCAAAATACAGGGAGAGAGATATCACAGAAGAGAAAGAGAGAAAATACTAGGTAGCTTGGTGTCATGGCATGGAAAACAGTCAACAACAGGATTGAAACAATGAACTGTGGATAGAAAGCTGTGGAAGGACATAATCACCTATGCCAATAAGTGTGGCACATGATGATTTATTTAAATGTTTGATTTTGAACTTGTTAATTTCTTCTTGATATATCTCCATAATTATATTATTTCACATGTTATTATTTAGTAACTAAATTTTTCTCTGCTAATAGTGTGATATTTCTTTTGTAAATAGTGATTATGTATAAGCATTGTTGTTGTTGTATTTTTGCATTAATCACAATGATTGTGACACTGTCTTGTGCACACTGAAAAATACTTGCAATGGACGTAGTTGCATTTTATCATGATTACAACACGTTTTTCTTTATGTGTACAATATATCATCAGATAGACCTATTTATTGTTTCTAAAAAATTGTGTAACCTAATTATATTTATATTTTGCTAACACGGCCTGCATTCATTTGCTTTAAATGTCCTGTGGTTACAGTTGAATATCATTTTTAGAAAATATATATTGTTAAACAAAGTCATTTTGTTTTTTTAAATATGCAGACAAAGAAAAATTGTACAAGCTAAAGATCAAGCTTTGTGAATGCCTACAGGCCTATCATGGACAATTAGACAAAAGAAAATGCAAGCACTTCATAAAGTGGCTGTGAAAATTGACAAAAAGCTGTCCAGAAAGCATAATGGAGATGTTAGTCTTGATGTTTGGTATTGTTTGTTCACTGAGTTAGACAAGTACCCAGCTTCTATGTCAGGAATGGTGAAAACTTTGGATAGCTTCATGGATCAGTGCATTGTCTTGGATGAGGGAATAAAAAATGGCTTACAATGTGATGTTGAGTCATGTACCATGAGATGTGTGCTTGGGTCTGATAAAGAAAAAACATTAATACCAAATTCTTTCAAGAATATGTTCTCAAGTGAGTAGCATTTTATCTTTTTATCTTTAATCTTGTGTTGCCATAACATTTTTTTTGGAAGTCGCAATAGCTTAGTGGTTAGTGAACTTGACTACAAAGGACAACTGGTAGGGTTTGATCTTGACTGACGGTTTCCGGGTTCACCCAGCCTTAAAATGTGTACCAGATATTTTTCTGGGAAAGTAAAACAGCATGGGTAAAATACCAACCACATTACCCCAAAATCATGTGCCGAAGGTCTATAAAAATTATGGTCACTAACACCATATGCCACTTGACGTGACGGGGCTCTTTACTTTATTTTTACTTTGTAATATTAAAAAAATAAGCTATTCATAATATATTGTGTCTGTTTTTAAATACTACATAAACAATAGTTCTATGTAATTGATTCTGTGTGTGTTTGTCTGGTGATCTCCATTTTCTGTATGACTTTTATTATTATTCCTTTATCTGCTCCCAAGGATCCTCTGCAGGACTTTTTAATTTTTGTTTTATTGTCTCTATATCTATATTATTGATTTGCACTCACCAGTGACTAGACCTCTGTACCCAATATCATTAATAGGACATAACTTTCCTAATAATAGGAATAAAGAGCTATTCTTATTTCCACAGAGCTTTTCCTGTGTGTCATTGTTAGCTTTCTGAAGATCAATGATCTTTTATTTGTCTCTTGCATTTGTTGCTGCTTCACTTGTGTATCATATAAACATTTAACTTTTGAGTATCTATGTGTTTATCTTTTATGTTTATCTTTTATGTTTATCTATATGTTTGTCTTTTATGTTTATATATATATTTGTTTTTTATATTTATCTGTATGTTTGTCTTTTAAGTTTATCTATATGTTTTTTATTTGATTTGTTGCCAATCAACCACTAATATCTTCAGTAATAAAGAAAAGACGATGGTCATACGTTGGACATGTGATGAGAAGAGATAATAATCGAATAGCAAAGCAAGCCCTCATATGGGAAACAACAGGTAAAAGAAAAAGAGGAAGACCCAGGGAGACACTGAGAAGAACATTGATGAGAGAGGCAAGAGCAGCAGGAATCGGCTCCCTCAATGAGATAGAACTGCTTGCACAGAACAGAGACAGATGGCGAGATTTGATAAAATATCTTTAAAAGAAAACTGCTAGAACAAAAATTCATATAGGAGAAGGTGTATCTTGGTCTACGCCCTATGGGCCGGTTACGGCTCGAAAGGTCAATAGATAGATATGTTTTTTATATGTTTGTCTTTTATGTTTATCTATATGTTTGTTTCTATGTTATTCTATTGTCTTTTATGTTTATATGTGTTAATGTCATTGCCTCCTGTTATGTGTCCCCACCTTGCAGTGGTAGATGAGCTTATATGTTCCTCTAAATACAAAAACTATGCCTGGGTTAGCAATTCTGCCTGAAGAATCTCTCAATCTGGACAGGTTGAAGGTCTGGGACCAGCAAAGCAATAAACACAAACATGCCTAATAAAACAGTGCAATCTAATTTTCACAAAAGTAACATTGCCAGTTTAATGTTAGTCAAATTTTACTGCCTGATTTAACTACCACTGCTACCCTCCCCCCCCCCCCCCCCCCCCCCCACCCAACTTTTTAAAGTGCTAAAATGCTTAACAATGGTAATTACAGGTCTGTCTTTTCCAAACTTGGTATTTGTTTTGGTTATAGTGTTATGTTTCTTTGTTGGTATAAAATTTATTGGTTCTGATCTCTGCATGTCTATGGTTAATTCCACACAGTTATTAAGTTATTAAGTTATTTGTGGGTCATCATCATTGCACTCCGAACATGTCCATAGGTGCTCAGATCCCTCCTCAGCAATTCCCTCAGTGTCCAGCGACTGACGACTCCAGTTCTATGTTGGTTGATAAGTCTTGTTACACGGCCACTAAGTGTCTCATTTCTGGCTGTGCCCAACTTAACTCCCATTTCCATCATCCGAAGAAGTGACGTGGATCTGTGTTTGTCGAAGTCATGTGCTCTTCCCACTTCTCGGAGGGCATTGATGATGTCCATCCGATCCATTGGTTGCCCGTCCTCAACGACAGCGCAGCTAGCCAACCTGTCCGCCCTTTCATTTCCCTGTACTCCCGCATGTCCAGGGACATAGATAAAGGTGACCTTACGTACTTTAGATTTCTGCAACGACTCTACCCATTGCATGCGTACAGAGCCCGCCTCCACTTTTTAATCATGCTCATCGAATCACTCAGTATACATGCATGGGTGTAGTCTTGTGACTCTAACCATTTGAATGCCTTGGTCACTGCCATCGCCTCCATTGTCATACTACTCGTGGTCATGACGTATGCACCACTGTCTTCTTTGACTATTCTGCCTGCCGAGCGTGCTGTAAATGCCCATGCACTTCTTTGGTGTCGTCTTACATATCCGTCTGTATAGATGACTGCATCTTTCTCATCTGTGTTATCGCAGATGAGACCGTTGACCTCAGCATTAACCACGACTGGGTTCTGTTCCCTACTTTTCCTGTCGAGTGTGACAATACACGAGATAGTCCCCTTGAATGACGTTGGCCCCGGTATCCACTCCTCACCAACGCTGATATTGGTAAGCCCACAGACCTGTTCGATGACATCTTCTGCATGGGCCACCCATGATTTGCCTCTTTTTAGCCTGTCACCTTTCTCTGTGTTGAGCACGTGGTGCAATGGATGCTCTGTATCTGTACTAATCTTCAGGTATGCTCGTGCTCTCCAGATCTTGATTCTGTCATCCATACAGTTGTTCCACTTGAGCCTGCACTCTCCAAAAATAATAAATCTCTACACATGGAGCGATCAATTAATTTTCAGAATTGTTAACCTATTGGCCCTGTCACTTTAGTTTTGTTTTGTTTGTTTTGTGCTTGAAGGCTTACAATTACATCCTATAATTATTTTCTTTTTTGTTTTCATGGGTGTTAATTTTATGTGTAAAAGTATGATTCTCAGTGTTAGGTTTTATAATCTCTGACGTCAGGTAGAGCTGCTACAACAGTTTTGGAACATGCAAGCTCCTCTACCACAATATGGAGACACATAATCATCATCATGTAGCATACCGGTTGGCGTAGGCGATTATGTCCTTCCACAATCTTCTATCTACACTGCATCGTATCAGCTCTGTTGTTGGCTGCTTTCCATGCCATGACACCAAGCTATCCAGTATTTTCTCTCTTAGATATAAAGTTGTGATTTGTCATGATTAATCTAGGCAATATAAGAAGGTATTTTGTCATTCCTTTCCTTCATGGCAGTGACTATACTAGTCGGAGATCGCAGCCATTGTCTCTTTACATGAGATCCTCTGTCTGCCATCACGGTGTGGAGACCATAACCAGCACTACTTGTCGGCTGCTCCCACAACACCATCCACCACCTGCTCCAATGGCTTCACATAATACTGATAGGTTGGCTAAACAGGAGCTCCACCTTGCCCAAGGGTGTCCCAAAGACTAGTGGAAGAAAGGAGACATCTTACTCCTCCTTTAGTAGTGCAGAACTCTACCCCGCTAACCAAGACGCATAATAAATGCTTGTAATTAGTGTTATAACAAGTAATGGTCAGTAACTTATAGCTGACTACCTGCATCAGAGTAAGCAAGAATAGCTGATCAGGATCTTACTCCACCTCCCCATGGTGCCCCTGGAAACAGACAAACCAGTTTGGCTAAGCAAGTAGGGATCAAAGAGGAAAGGCGACCTGGTACCCAAACATTCATGCTGGTCAGATGTATTAGACTGAAGGTGTAGATATCACAGCTTACTGTAAACAACAACACAAAACATCTTAGACCATCTAACATCATTTTAAGGTCAGAGGATGAAGAAGATTAGTTGTCAGGAGAGTGCAGAAGAAGGAAAAATAGCAAGAAGCATGTTTTTGTTTTTAATAATTGCTGAATATTTTCAAATGCTTGAAAATAAAATTGCGCAATTCTGTTTTAGATGTCTCTGTTTCAAGTAGTGGACAGGATGCTGCATGTATTCCCTCCAAGAAAACACAAAAGGAAGCTGAAGAAACTAATGAACATGGTGAAAGTGACAGTTTTATTGTGTTGGGCTCATCTGGGTCTTTGTTTTGTTATAAATTACGAGTGACACTTCATTCTTTGAAGAAAGGTATTGTGTCTTTTTACAATTTCATATCTACATTGTATCAAGTAAAATTATTGTTTTCAATATGGAGTATAGTTATATAGTAATTTTAACAAATAATATTTTTTTAAACTGCTGCCTCAAAAGAAATCCTGCAGTGTTTTTAGAGGCTGTTTAAGAAGGGATCAAAGGGTCTCTTTGTTATTAAGTCTTATACTATTATAAATTGGGAAGTGTGGACTCCATCAGGCTAATCATTGTCCATGACATAGCATGACTGCGACTAGTAAACCAATAAAACAATACTGGAAGCTGGTTGCAACCACCAATGTTATTCTAATGACCATGTAGTTTATAGAATTGGAAAGAAGAAGGTGATCATATATTATTAATATTCGGTCTAATACATCTGACCAGCACGAATGTTTGGGTACCAGGTTACCATTCCTCTTTGATCCCTACTTGCTTGGCCAAACTGGTTTGTCTGTTTCCAGGGGCACCATGAGGTGGTGGAGTAGGATCCTGATCAGCTATTCTTGCTTACCCTGATGTAAACAGTCAGCTATGATGTGCTGACCAGTACTTGTTATAACACTAATTAATGATGCCAGGATAACCTGGGTCTCAACATTTGTCTAAAGACAATTTTTCAATTTAATGTAACTACTTACTTGCGGTTAGCGGGGTAGAATTCTGCCCTATCAAAGGAGGAGTAATACATCTCCTTTCCTCCGCTAGTCTTCGGGACACCCTTGGGCAAAGTGGAGCTCCCATTTAGCCACCCTATCAGGGTTATGTGAAGCCATTGGAGCAGGTGGTGGATGGTATTGTGAGAGTAGCCGACAAGTAGTGTTGGTTATGGTCCCCACTCCATGATGGCAGGCAGAAGATCTCATGTATAGAGACAATGGCTGCGATCTTCGACTAGTACAGTCACTGCCAAGAAGGAAAGAAATGGAAAACTACTTTCATATATTGCCTAGAATAATAGTCTCAAAACACAACTTAATATCTACATCTAAAAAGACCAATGAGGAAATTCTCAAAGAGGCCAACACAGAAAGGGAGCTCCTAAAAAACATCAGAAAGAAACAATCAACATTTTTCAGGCACATCATGAGAGGAAGAAAGTTGGAATACTTGGTTACAACTGGCAAAATAAAAGGAAAGAGAGATCATGGACGACAAAGAGAGAAAATACTGGATAGCTTGGTGTCATGGCATGGAAAACAGTCAACAAAAGAACTGATACTATGCACTGTTGATAGAAGATTGTGGAAGGACATGATCGCCTACGCCAACTGGTATGGCACATGATGATGATGATGACTTACTTGGAGTAATCAAATAAAGTTTATAGTATTTTAAAAGCTAAATGCTGCAATTAAAATCTTGATTCTTTTTAAATGTAAATTGAGTTGGTAGTTTCACCCAAAGCAATCTTTACAGGTAGTTGCTGAAATTGAATTCGTAATACATAAAAAATACCTCAAAAAATTCTATACATTTCAGGGAAAGATGAAGAAGACATTTATGAAAGATAACCTAACATAATGATAGGAAGGTAAAGATGAAAAATATACACCAAACCTGGAATACTTAATATCAGAATACTACAATATTAAAGTAGACAGCTTTTTGGTATGTTTTATTTTTTAAAAACAAAATTTTACAGGGATAATTGCATCAAACAAAGAGGATGCGAAATGTCATATATTTAGCCCATTCCCATTACACAACATTTAAGGATTTACATCTAGAATGCTGTTAAATCTCTCTTGATTGTGAATGTTGAAAAGTGTTTATCAGCAAAGACAAAGGGGCTGGACACCACCTGGGCAGAATGCTTGCTTCAGGATCAGCATCCAAAACCTGATTAAGATCCTACTCCACCTCTCTTTGTGACCCCAGAAACAGGCTAACCAGACTGGTTAAGTGAGTAGGGATTGGGATGAAAGACAATATGGCATAACAAAAACCATGCTGAGGTCTTCGGCTGAAAAGTGCTGCAAGCTACAAAACAATGCATCTATCCCCATCTATTGTCCTAGTAAGAGCAGACAAGGAAAAGGAGTAATTGACAGTCAAACACAGAAGAACAGAAAGAGCTAGGATAGTTTGCATTTGCTTGCTCATTAATATGCTACTTTTAAGACCATCACCTTGCAGGATTCCATGGATCGATTAGCAACTTTATTTGAACTCCAGGAAATGTGACAACAATTTATGTTAACATCAATGGTCTATCAATTCAAAGACTGATGTTAAATTGCCTGTTCATGACACTTCACCCTTTAAATTTGTGTGACCTGTAATGAACATTTAAATTGACACTGATTTGTTAGTTTCCACTTGCCATTCATATTATAGACCAATCAGAATATTGATCATATTTTCCTCAGTGCACTTGAGTATCATTCTTTGACTGACTGCATTGTTTCCCACTTATTACAATGGTCACTCAATCTCATAGCTACATTACAGCAAAGTTTTAAAAATATGCATTTGCATTTATAAAGTTAAAAAAGTATTTATCCTTCTATGTTGTCACAAATGGAATATCTTAACCATTGTCACATGCCATTCCTTATTCTTTCATGTAAAATACCATTGTATATTTTTATAAATATTATTGTGGTAAATTTTCAGCCAGTGATATGCCTGACAGTCTTGTTCTCAGTCAGTTTTCAGAGATTGTAAACACTGTGTTTGACAAATTGTTCAAACACCTTGACCATCTTGAAGAAGCTCTACATCACCTACAGGTTATTTTGAATTAAAATATAATAAAAGATAATTTAAATCTCAATGTTTTAATTGAAGATGTGACATCTTGACATGTATTTGTCTTAATTAATTGCAGAAAATATGGCATTGTATTTTATTGGAATCAAAATAGTAACTTGTTCATTTTAGTGAAGATGGAACAATATCTAAATGTGAGAGATAAAATAAAATGGTTGCCAACCTGGAGAGAATGTTTTACAATTTAATAACATACAAGGCATATAGAAGAAGAGGAAAGGGAGTGAAATCAGAGGCAGATCAATAGTAAGATTGGGGGTTAGTTTCAAGGAAACCCTACATTATGATCAAATACATTGATTGAGACTGTCTGCAGAGTGAGAACAAGATTGTTGTTTCTCCATCAACACCTTAGTAAAGACGAAGAAATAAAAACAGCAATGAGATTCAATTATTAGCATGGGTGATCAATGTTTCCTATTTATTTAAGTTAGCCTTCCAGGATAGAAGACTGCAATGAAGTAATAAACATAAAAAATAGTATAAGTATCTTTTAATGAATGGTCTTTCATGAGGAAAAAATAATGATCAAAATGATTCAGAATAACAATGGTAGCATTAAATGGTTTATTCCAATTTGTACCATGAACCAGTTGAAGTTGCCAACCTTTGTTCAACACAACAAACTGAATCTGAGCTGAAAGCTTTGTAATTTTACAAAATATTGTCTGGAATGCATACATTTTGAGGAAGTGTAGGTCAATGTAAACTGTCATATTTTTTTTTAGATCCACAAAGTCATTAAATATCAGTGATTAGAATTTTATTGATTCCTTGATAATGGTTCTAAATAGAAGAAACAGAAATTCAAAAACTTACTAACATACGTAGGGAGGTCAAAAAGTAATGCACACCAATTTTTTTCTCGGCTAATAATAAAGATAGGAATATGAAATTTTGCACACTTGGAATATGACATGTTCCAATTATGTGCACCAAATTGCACAGCATTCTGAAAAATATTACGCAATCTATGAACCGTTAAAATGGAGCTTGTCAACAATGTCCGTTACAAACAGCGAATTGTCATAGAATTTCTGGTTGCGGAGAAAGAAACTGTGGCAAACATTCATAAACGACTGTGTGCAGTGTACAAATGTTCTGCAGTCGATAGGAGCACAGTTAGTCGCTGGGTTCAGAGAATTAAAGCTGCAGAAAGTGTACGAGTGGAGCTGCATGATTTACCGCGTTCTGGACGTGTTGCCTCGGCTACCAGCACAGACATGTTAAACCGGACTGATGCCATTATTCGTAAGGATAGGCGTATCACTAGTCAGCAATTGGCATTACAGCTTACAGTCAGCAAGGGAAGTGCAATCGCAATTTTTAAAACTCTCGGATATTCAAAGATTGCGCTCGACGGGTTCCTCGGTGCCTAACAAATAATCACAGAGTTTAAAGGAAAACATTCTGTTCTGAATTGTTGGAGCATTTCGGTGTTGAAGGAGAAATGTTTTGTCAAAAATTGTTACCGGTGACGAAACGTGGGCACATTATTATGAGCCTGAAACAAAAATGCAGTCAATGGAATGGCATCATCCGCAGTCACCAAAAAGAAAAAATTCAAAACATCTCCATCAGCCGGAAAGGTGATGATCACTGTCTTCTGGACATTGATGGTGTGATTCTTGTTGATGTAATGACAAGAGGTGAGACAATCAACTCGACAGCTTACATCAATACACTGACAAAACTCAAAAATCGGTTCCACAGAGTTCGGCATAATAAGCCATCTGCAGATGTGTTGCTTCAACATGACAATGCACGCCCTCACACAAGTCTGGTAACACGGGAAGCAATCAACAAATTTGGTTGGACTGTACTGCCCCATCCTCCTTACAGCCCTGATCTGGCTCCCTCAGATTTCCATCTGTTTGGACCACTCAAAAAATTCCTGCGTGGGAAACACTTTGACAATGATGAGGATGTGATCCGTGCAGTTAAAAAATGGCTACGCGAGCAGGACAAAACTTGGTACAAACGAGGCATTCATGACCTAGTTTCACGTTGGCGTAAGGCAATACGCTTGGACGGAGATTATGTTGAAAAATAGGTAGTGTCAAGGGGATGTTCAGCTACAATCTGTGAAAATTTCACACATTTTGCCCGAATAGTTTCCGAGAAAAAAAGTGGTGTGCATTACTTTTGACCTCCCTTCAGTATAATTGATAGCAGAAATCAGAACAAAGAGATCACTTGTAAAATTGCTGCTTGCAATAAAACTTACTGGAGTAATTCTTCCTTCTTCTGCATTCCTCATCTGCAATTCCTCCTCACTGTGGATATAAAGTGAGTATAGTTGGGCTATGGGAGCTGCGATAGCTCAGTAGTTAGTGAACTGGAGTACAAAGGACAAGAGGTAGGGTTTGATCCCAACCAACGGTTTCAGGGTTCACTCAGCCTTAAATGGGTACTGGATTTTTTTCTGGGAAAGTAAAGCGGCACAAGTGTAATACCGACCACATTACCCCAAAAAATCATGTGCTGAAGGTCTGTAAAATTTATGGTCACTAACACCATATTCCCTATATGCCACTTGGGGTGACGGGGCTCTTTACTTTTTTTTATAGTTGGGCTATATTGTGGTTTACATAAGTTGCAATATACCTTTCAGCCCCATACATTTGCCATCAGGACACATATTTTGATATTGTGTTGCCTTCCCTCTTTGATACCCTCTTATTTGGCCAGACTGGTTAGTCTGTTTCCAGAGCCATTATGGGAAGGTGGTCTAGGATCTTGATCAGATGTTGGTTGCAGTCTGCTCTCAGCATTTATGCTGTCTTGTGTTTTAGCCTTACTGGATGAAATTATTTTGATAAACTGTGCTTAACAGAGAGCTCATAATAAAAATATTATTCAATTCATGTCTAATTGTGAGAGGGATTGATTAAGATGAGCGCAGGTTACAGCACTGAGTCCACTCATGCTAAAATTAAAATATTTTGGGCTGGTCTTGAATTTGAATTATCCTGTTATTGATAAAAATTGCAGAAACTGAATTTATGACTTTATCACATAATTAATTGTTCTGGAGAGATTGAAAATAAATATTCTGTATCATCTTTGTGTATGTGCATGTGTGCACAATGCATGTAAAATGGTGAATAAATAACACTATCAGTATTTTACAACACTCTTTTACAGGATTTTTTAATGAAGGAGCAATATGTCCATAAGATTTATGAAAAGCAAGGCAGAGAAATCCTTGAGTCCATCCAGAATGACCACTTTGTTGTTCTTGAGAAGATTGCTGACCTAGATTTTATGAGCTTCCCAACAGAGGTTGAGATTACCTTGGATCCACTATCCAAAGTTATTTCCTTCATTGAGGTGAGTCTTACAATTGCTTGCTTACGTTCACCCGATGACTAAAGTATTCTAGAGTATTCATAGACTGTAGAATTCCTCTCCATCATCCGCCCTTAAAAGGATGTTAAGTGGGTGTGTCTGCGTTGTGTTGTGGTTTCCAGTATAACTGTGATATTTGCGCCCAACACATCTGACTTCAGCACAACATTTTTGAGTACCGGGTTGTCTTCCCTCTTCGATCCCTACTCACTTGGCCAGACTACTAGACAGGTTAGTCTGTTACTAGAGGCACAGCGGAGAGGTGGAGCAGGGTCTGGATGGTTCTGGTTCACCGATCCTGGCACAAGCCATCATCTGTGGGTCGCTGACAACTTCCAGCTCTGGTGCTGTGAGGTGCACCTTTGCCTCCATCTTACAATTCAATCAACAAAATATAGTTTCGTAATCTTTTATGTTTGTGCTGTTTGTTTGTTTGTTTGTTTGTTTTTTGAACTTTTGGTTTGTGAGGTTTTTTACTCTTAACTTAAAAAAAAATTAAACATCAGAATCAAGGGACATATAGTCATTATAAAATCAATTTCTATGGTATCCGTTTTTTATGCTGGCTGCTTCTTCTTCTTCTTCTGTCTTTCAGCTCCCTGTGGTGCACAGGTTTTTAACAAACACTTTCCAAGTTGTTCTGTTTCTTGCCATTCTTTTAAGATCATTCCATGTCTTTCCCATCCTCTTCATCTCTGCTTCCATCTGTCTTCTCCAAGAATTCTTTGGTCTTCCTCTTTGTCCTTTCCCCTGGAGATTCCAAAAAGGGCCTGTTCAGTAATACTTTCAATTGGCTTCCACAGTGTGTCCTATCCAGCGCCATCATCTTCGCTGTACCTCTTTATCCACTGGTATTTGACTGGTACATTTCCATAATTATATGTTAGTGATTTTGTCCTGCCATTTCCATCCTTTTATTCTGCGTAAGCATCCATTAATGAAAGTCTGTATCTTCATGATTGTCAGTTTTGTTGTTCTCCATGTTTCACAGCCATATAAAAGAACTGACTTGAAATAGGAGTTGAACATTTTTATTTTTGTATTTAACCTAATTTCTTTGGACTTCCATATGTTTCCCAGTGCAATAAAAGCTCCTCTTGCTTTTGATATCCTTATTTGGTATCATTTTCTGTTCCTCCCTCTTTATCTATATTACTGACAGATATATGTAAGATTGTATGTCTAGTAGAGGTATTTCTCCTAATTTTATTTGGTTATTGCCAACTGCACAAATTCTCATAATGTTGGTCTTATCTCTATTAATTTTCAGTCCTAGCTGTTGTGATCTTTCATCAATTATGCTCATTTTATCCTGCATCTGTTGATGGCTGTGTGATGGAAGAGCTATGTCATCTGCAAAAGTCTAAATCATCAAGTTGCTTGGTCAGTGACCACTGGAGTTATTTTCATAATCCAATCTATGGCCAGTAGAAAGAGAAAAGGAGACAGAAGGCATCCCTGCCTTACTCCTGTTCTTATTTCAAATGCTTCTGTAAGCTGCCCTTCATGCACCACACTACATTTCATTCCTTCACACATTGTTCTGATCAGGTTAATAAACTCTATGGGGATTCTATCATCACCAGCATGCAGCATAAAATAAACAAGACAAATCTGAAACAAGTGCAACGTTTGAAATACTTGGGCACAGTGATAACATCAGATGGAAGATGCAACACAGAAATAAAAAGCAGAATAGCTCAGGCCAAAATAGCATTTAAGAAAATTAAAAATATCTTATGCAACAAATCTATGTCAATAGAAATGAGAAAGAGAGTTCATCGATGCTATATAGAACCAATTATAACCTATGGAAGCGAATCATGGACAATAGACAAACAAATGAAAAGACAATTAGAGGCCACAGAGATGGGATTTCTCAGAAGAATTTTGAAAGTTCCCTGGACAGCTAAAAAGACCAATGAGAAAATTCTCAAAGAGGCCAACACAAAAAAGGAGCTCTTAAAAAACATCAGAAAGAAGCAATCAACATTTTTCAGGCACATCATGAGAGGAAGAAAGTTGGAATACTTGGTTACAACTGGCAAAATAAAAGGAAAGAGAGATCATGGACGACAAAGAGAGAAAATACTGGATAGCTTGGTGTCATGGCATGGAAAACAGTCAACAACAGAACTCATACGATGCACTGTGGATAGAAGATTGTGGAAGGACATGATCGCCAACGCCAACCGGTACGGTACATGATGATGATGATGGGGTTTCCGTAATGACTCAGCAACTTCCAAAGCATTCCTCTGTCTAAACTATCAAATGCTTTTTCGTAATCTATGAATCCGATATAAACTGGGGACTGTAGTTCTAAGCTTTGTTCAACTGTTATAGGTAAGGTAGTTATTTGATCAGCACATGATCTGTTCTTCCTAAAACCTGCTTGTTTATCTCTCAAATGTTTCTCTATGGCCTTTTTAAATCTCTCCAGAATGATTCTGCTTAATATTTTTCCTGGCACTGATAGTAGCATAATTCCCCTATAATTTGTGCACTCCTGTAAACTTCCTTTCTTTGGTAGATTCTCTCTGTCTGCAATCAAGACTCAATCAGAGTAGGATTCCAGACTCTCTCATGAAGTCAGCTGTCTATTTAAGTGATTCGATTGCCCCATATATTTTCTCTTCCAGGGAGGTGGGTGTGGACCACATTGCTCTTCTCAGGTCTGTGTACTGGGGGCAATCCTGTAGAACATGTTTGTAGTCATATTGTCCAGTGCACAGGCGCATTGGCTGGTTGTACCTATTTTGAATTTGGTGAACATGTGATTTCTCATTCTATTGTGGCCAGTGCATAGGCGAAGTATGATGACTTGATTCCTCCTTGATAGTTGGACCATCCCTCTCGTTATGCTTTGGGTGTTCTCGTTTCCATTTATCATTGAACTGACCCTTGTGGATGGATGTGGCTTCATCATAACTGAGCAGATGGTTCTCTTGTGGTAATCTCCCTCCCTCTTTGGTAGTTGTGATCATATACCCTTCTTTCCAGTCTTTAGGTATTTCTTCCCTCTCCCAAATTTTATCTAATAGATTATGTAACATCTTGGTAGAGATGTTAATATCTGCTTTGATGTCTTCTGAAGGCATTTCATCTGGTCCTGTGGCTCTACCATTTTTTAATAGCTGGATGGCTTTCATTATTTCTTCTTTGCTTGGTTTTCCACAGTTAATGTGTAACTCTTCTTCTGCTGGTAGTATATCTGGGTGATTATTTGAGCTGGGTCTGTTCAAAAGTTCTTCAAAGTGCTCTTTCCATCTCTCCATTTGTTTCCTTATATTACTAAGCAGATTTCCTTTCTTATCTTTCATAAAAGCATATTGGCTGCATTCCAACAGAAAGATTGTCAATGTCTTTTAAAATATTTCTTTTTAAATTTATTTTCCTTATTCAGCATTCTTAAAAATATCAGTCTACTAAATTCACATCAAGATATGCCTGCCTTTGATTTCTGTGATAGTCTGTTACCAGAAAAAAGATGAAAAAGTTTATTTTTTTACATATATTTAATTTGCAATATTTGCTACAATGCCTCATCAATCTAAATTTTCCTTATTGTGTCAGTATATCTCCCATTGTGAACTACTCTATCATCTCAGCTATGTTTTAATTAGCTTCTCCATGCAAAGGTAATTAACTTTATTATTATTATTATTATTATTATTATTATTATTATTATTATTATTATTATTATTATCATAATTATTACTATTTAATTTATTTTAGCCATGCAATTGCAGTAAGAAGTGAGTTACAAATAATAGTGTTTTTTAAGGTGAGTTCAAGTGGCTCACAGTCTCAGATGAATCAACTCATTTCTTTTACATCAACATAATGAGTTGATTGCATCATATTTAACACCCTATTTATGTAAGGTAAATGCAGGTTTGAGTCATACCAGGTTTAAAAAGGTTTTTTTATTGGGGTTAAAATAAAAACCATTATTCAAACACCTCATGGCAACTTCACTGAGCATGCTACCTTATTCTCTGGCCCCAAAGAGAACTGCCAACACATTCTAAAACTGGGAAAAGCTGGAACGGCTTCATTTTAAAATAGTTTGTTCACATAATGAGGTGACTGCATTATACTTTGAACACTTTGATCCAGTACATTCATTTTCAACAGATATTTGCTTGGGCCTACTTCCCTGGTATTTGGTTATCCATTACTTTCCAGCACATCAGCAGTTATTTGCTGCCAGTTATCTTCCTAGGGAAGCAGTCATACTAGTCTAATCTTTTCTCTTCAGGTTTTGTGAAGCTTTCCTTCTCTGGGCTGAATTAACCAGCTCATTAACTACCTCTACCTGAGCATCTATTTTTATTATCCTATAGTCTGTCTACCCTCATTGCTCATTTAACATCACCAAAACTCACAGTTTGCAATGCAGTGGACTTTACAGGAAGGTGAAAAAGAGACAGACCAAGAATAACTTGATGGAGGTGAGTGGAAACAAAAATAACAATTGTGTGCTAGAGATGGTGCTGCAATTTCTTATCAATTTGCATTAAATGGAGGAAAGAAATCAAATAAATTATTTTGTGTTCTCTACTACTGAAGAGTCATAGATAAAGACCACAACGACAAAGCAACACAACAAGCTATGTCAGTACTACAACAGTGTTGTCATGCAATAAATTCTATTTCATTGCAATAATTCTTAACCTGTTTAATTTGGTGCTCTCTGGAAAGGATTGGCAATGCAGAATGGAGAACTTTGTTATTTCCTTTCCAGATGCCCCAAGACATTTAGATCACCAATTGCTTTGTTGATTTGTAGCCTAGGAAAAGGAGGTCAATGCTTGTTCCTTCTTCATTACCATTATCTGATCTTGGTTTTATTGCCACAATCAAGCTATATTGTTTCAATATATTTCCATGTGTATGCACACATACACGTATATCTTCTTATTCATTATTCGCTTTTGCCTTTTATCACTAAGGGAAAATGGAGTGTTCTTGACAGCGCAGTTTGAGTTGTTTCAAACATGGTTCTTTGTGTGATATCAGATATTTAGCTGGTCCATCTCTTGGAAAGTCTTCCTTTATCTCATCTGTTGTTTTACCCAAAGAATGTGTGTGTGTGTATGGATATATATATATATATATATATATATATATATATATATATATATATATATATATATATACATATATACACACACACACTCTTTGGGTTCTGTCTCCCCATCGAAGGTTCACTACCATGGAGGACCATCTTTCCCCGTCTTGTGTCTTGATGATGCATGCTGTCATAGGTTCACTTGTACTGAATCTACTAACAGACCACAAATAACCTTTGATAATTTATGCATTTAATTTAATTGCCCATCATTCATACAAGATTGTAATATCTGTTTCTGTGTTAATTATCTCTTATAATTTGTATTTTAAACATTATATTTCAGTAGTTAACATTTTTCTTCTTGATGTTTTTAGTCATATTTTTTTAGTCTGTAACTTCTTCTTCTTCTTTCCTTCCTCATTTGCCTTTCAGCATCGAGGGGAGATATAATTTGCGGTTTTTTGCTCTTCTGTTCACCTCTGCTGCTGTTATGTTTCAGAGCACTTCTAATCTTCCATCCATCCATCTTTTTCATGGTTGGCCATTGGGTCTGGTATTCTCACAATGTTTGTTGAAGGCTCGTTGTGTTGTGTTTTGATCTTTCTGCCTTGTCACATGGCCAAGCCATTTTATCTGTTGTTTCTTTATATATTCTATGGTAAGGGCCATTCCTAGATTTTTTCTCAGTTCTTCATTTCTGATCTTATCTCTCAGACTATTTCCTGTCATTCGTCTGACACATTTAATCTCTGTAGAGGTTATTTTTCTAATTGTTCTTGCATCTATGGTCCAGGTCTGGCATTGGTAGCACAACGTTTGGATTAAGATTGTATTGTATAGTGCTCGTTTTGCCTTTTGAGTTATTTTCTTGTTGGACAATAATGGTGATAACTGTCCAATGGTTTGACAAGTTTTGTTGCATATTGATTCTATCTCAGCTGTTTGTGAATTATCATTTGTCACTAAACTTCGTAGGTATTTGAATTCCTCTACTTGTTTTAGTTGCCTGCCTTCTATAGTTATGTTGATGTTCTGGTACTGTTTATGCCAAATACCATCATATTCACATTTAACACTGGTTAGCTTGTTAGTTTTTTAATTTTTGTCCTTATCTTTGTAAAGTTTTTCCTGAATGACACATTGCTTTTTCTGTTGATGGTTTATAAAACTACTGAACACTCTATTTACATTAAAATGTGTTGGTTCACATCATTAAACTGCATTCATGCCATTATCTCCTTGTCATTTCAGTAAGTTTAAAAGGAGTAAATAAAAGTTTAAGTTTTAAGCATCAACTATTCTGCCTTGACAATTGATATTTCATATTAAAACATTAAAAAAATAGAATGTTGTGGAGAGATATGATAGATATATATACCCATGCCAGCAGACATAGTATTTGATAATGATTTTAAGTTTTATTCATCTATTGTAAAGTAGTCAAAGAGACTGCAAATACTGTAGATGGAGCATATCTCTTTCAATTAAAATTTCATGATAGTGTGGATGACAGTTAGTTGAGAACTGCCTTTATTTTTTGTTTTAAAGTTCTTAATCTTAAGTTTTAATTTGGTTTGAGAATATGCTGTTTAATCAGCATAGGTCATCATATGAAGATTGCTGTGGATAAATGTTAATAATATAATCTTTTGTTTGAGTGACACATTTATGCTTTTTATTTAGAATGCAACAAGCAAGTTGCCACCAGGCAGTGATGTTGACTTGCTGATGCTTGGAAAAACAGGAAATGGTAAGAGTGCAACTGGCAACTCAATTTTGGGAAAGAGTAAATTTGCTACTTCAGGAGACATGGAATCTATGACTAGCAGTTGTGGGGTTGTATGGACAGAGATTGATGGTCGTACAATCAAAGTGGTGGACACCCCAGGTGTGTGCGATACCAATTTTCTTAATCATGAAGATTCTATTGACCTTGCCATTACGTCTTTTAGTGAAGCAATTTCATTTTGTCCAATGGGTTTTCATGCTTTTCTTCTTATCATTCGATTTGGAGTTCGTTTTACAGATGAGGAAAAGAAAGCCCTTCAGCTCTTTAAAAGTGTCTTTAGAGAAGACATCTTCAGGTCTCACTGTATCTGTGTTATAACTCATGGTGATGTGTTGGAAAAAGAAATGGAAGAAAAAAAACTGAACTTTGAAACATGGTGTAAAAACAAGACTGGGTTTTTAAAAGATCTTTTTGAAGAATGCAATTACAGATGTGTTCTCTTCAATAACAACACCACAGATCCAGAAGTTAAGAAAGTACAACGCATGCGACTTGTGTCAATGGTGGACAGTTTAAAAGACAGTGGCACACGGTACACTAATGATCTCTTTCAATTTGCACATAAAGAATGTGAAAGAATGGTAGCTAAAGAAAGTGTGCCACAGGTGAATGAAGAGAGAATGAAAGACATTCAGTTGATAATAGAACAGCTGACCTGCTTAGAAAACAATACATATGAAGCAATGCAGTATAGGGAAGAGATTTCAAAACTAGTGCAAAGGGTCGATAACCTCAGCAAAAGAATCTCTGAATCAGAAAAATTGCAGCATGCTCTTTTTGTGAGCATTATTTTTGATTTATCTACATCCCTACATGCAAAGATAGATGAGATTGCTAACCATTCTAAGCCAAAAACCCACAATGACTTGGTACAACACAAGGAAAAGTTAGAGAAGTACTATGAAAAGGATGTGTCACCTATGAAAAATGCGATCACAGAGAAAGTGGTTGAACTAGTCAAACCTAAGGTTAAAGAGAAGGCATGTTTTCCTGGGAGGTCAATGGTCATTTTATCAAGTGGGGTGTCTGTCCCTCTGGATGAGCTACAAGTTGGAGATAAGGTTCTTGTCAGGGACAATGCAGGTCAGCTATGCTATGACACAGTCTACATGTTTGGACATAAGGAGTTTGAAACATCCAATGAATTCATAGCAATGAAGACTGGCTCACACACTGTGTATGTCACTGCTGAACATTATGTCTATTGTATCAAGCATGAGAAAGAGGTTTGTGTGGCTGCTAAAGATGTCCAGGTTGGAGATTGTCTACTGGTTGTCACCAATGAGGGGTTGTGCCCCAGTCAGTGGAGGCCATCACATTTGAAAGAAAGCAAGGTCTGTTTGCTCCATTCACCAACAGTGGCAGTATCATCATTGATGGAGTACTGATGTCTTGTTACATCAATGTTCTGTCACATTCAGTCTGTCATACATTGCTCTGGCCAGTTCGACAACTGTACTGTATTTCACCACGCATGTTGTCGCATATCAATGGCTCATCTTTGCAGTATCCTGTCCCTTTCTGGGCAAAATTTGCACTGAAGCTTACACAAAAATAAAGTTTTTGGATGAATTTAATAATTTTGTAAAACATGTTTTAAACTTAATAAAGTTGACTACAAACTTATTAACTATTTCAACATTTAATTGGGATAACTACTTTTGTTTTCACCATTCTATCACCATAATGTTCCCTTCAGACCAAATATGATTTATATAGCTGAAACTTGCTCCCTGTCTAGGACATTTTTTTACTAATTCTTGCAAGTCTTGTGTATTTTTTAAACCCATGGTGCACCCATGTTTATTGATGGTTTTGTTTTTGTTATTTTTCTTACTTCCTGTTTTTCCTTAGTCATCTCTTGAACTGAGTGTCTGGAGGGGAATTATGTTCTCATCCATTCTGAGTATATGTCCAATGTAAGCCAATCGGAACTCCCTGATAAAAGTTGAAAGCTAACACATTTTGTTTCAAGTAATTAGCATTGTATTTTGTTGCACAAGTTCCAGTTTTGACACAACCCTACATGGTTTTATGTCTACCCCCACATGTCTCAGTTTGTCTCATCACATATGCTTTCATTTGATTTGAAAACTTTGAAATATATGACAGTCCTTTGTTTTTTATGGTATTAAGTTTCTTGACCTTTGCCTGTGCCATTTCTCACAATCACATTATAGTATTATGTTGAAGTTGTAGACCTTGAGTTTCACATATATATTTGGGATTTTCTGATGTTTGTTAATTGGTTAATTGCATTTAAGTCAGGTAATATATGCCATAGTTTTTTTTTAATGTGTGACCATTTTGCGATAGTATGCAGCAAAGATGGGAGCCGCAATAGCTCAGTGGTTAGTGAACTGGACTACCACAGACAAGGGGTAGGGTTCGATTCCAACCAACGGCTTCCGGGTTCACCCAGCCTTAAATGGGTATCGGATTTTTTTCTGGGAAAGTAAAGCAGCACGGGCGTAATACTGACCACATTACCCCAAAAATCATGTGCTGAAGGTCTGTAAAATATAGGGTCACTAACACCATATTTCCCTATACACCACTTGGCATGACGGGGGTACTTTACTTTGCTTATGCAGCAAAGATAAATACTTCCCACATTACCCAAAAATATGTCACTGGTAAAAAAAAATACATAAAGGTATTAATGCAATATTCTCATTTCACCACTCAGTATCACTTAGTTCTTTTTCTCTTCTTATTTTTATAAAAAGTTCAAAAATATCAAAATTGAAAAGTACAGTCTTATAACCTTTACAATAATTAATGAGCTTTCTGGGGGTATTTGCCAGCGCTAGTGGCTACTGAGATATGTCCGTGTTATTAGGAGAAAAAAATCAGAATATTAACGGGTGTTGACTGGTATAGTGATATTGGTCTTAACTCAAAGACAAAGGTGATTTTTTTTTAAAGTTGTTTTATGATTTGATATTGGCCTTTATTGTTTTCTTGTTTAGCAATATTTTTTTTGCATTGAGGAAATGTTGTTTCCAAAATTACATTTATCTCTATAGGGGCTAATGCTTTGTTTGGTGGGTTCATATAATGTTTGGATCTTTGATATATAAAGATGTAATGTGGTCATTTATATATATAACAAGTGATTCTGGCTAATATTTATATCCATTAAAAAAATATTTTATTTAAAATATTCCAGCACAGTTGAAATACATTCCAAGTAGTACAGGTTACTCATAATCTGTACAGATGTTTGTAGACTTTGTTGAAGCCAATATTTATTTTTGTACATGGTTTTTATCATTTTAATTATGTGTTGTGTATTCAAACTTTTTATCAAAGTTCTTATATAATGTTCATTTATTATTTTTTCTTAAAACATACATTGAATACTTGTACATATTGAATATGTACGCATATGAGCATTGAATTTAATACACATTGAATGCATATCTTATTGTATTATTTTGCCTTTTTCTGTTTGCAATATTTGATATAGTCAAGATTTATTTATTGTTTGAAGGACTCTATTTTTACCTGCAATATTTGGGCATATCTAATAAATAGTGTGTGTTTGTGTGTGTGCACACACACATGGGCATATAAAATATAAATATTACATTTCCTGTGGTGTGGGCATTTACAGTATGTAGTTAATAGGGAATCTGATATATATGTTCCATGACTTATTTTTTTTCACAACTCAAATTTCTATGTGTAGATGTGTGTTTGTATGTTTTTTTCTTAATAACAGTTTAGTATCATATCTATTTTGTCAATAATTTTTTCTTTAAATTTGATTATTTTTGCCGTTCACAAATGTTATTTACACCATCAAGATATGTTAAAATGAGATACTAAAAGTGCCTTTAATTTATCATTTAATGTATGTTATCTATCAGTAATAATAAATACATTTGTTAAAATAATGTATTTTGTAGTGAGAGAATACTGTAAAGAAGTAAAAAATGGTGTTTATAGAACAGATAGATAGATGATAGACACGATAACATAATTGTAGTTACTAAAAATAGTTGTGTTGGTAAACAAAGTAACTTTAATGAAATAAAACATAGATTTAAAGAACACAGAGTGGGGAAATTAGACTGATGATGAGATGCAAGTTATGAAATACACAGAGCCATTTTAACAGAGAGACTTTGATGAAGATGAGAATACAACCCAAAAGGATATTGAAAATTTAGAAGTGAGAAACTGTGGGAGAAGAAAATAAATGTATTCACAAGAATGTGGTAAGAGGCTACCAAGTAATTTTGGAATTATTACCTGTACAGGTGAATAGGACATGCATGAAGCGACCTTGTGAACATAATTTACAGATGCATTGTGGGAAATGCTGTGCCAAGTGGTGGAGCAGATATGGGAAATTCTTGTCTGCATTGAAACTGGTTCTATGAATAGAATAGAGTAGAATAGAATAGAGTAGAATAGAATAGAGTAGAATAGAATAGAATAGAATAGAGAAGAGTAGAGTAGAGTAGAGTAGAGTAGAGTAGAGTAGAGTAGAGTAGAGTAGAGTAGAGTAGAGTAGAGTAGAGTAGAGTAGAGTAGAGTAGAGTAGAGTAGAGTAGAGTAGAGTAGAGTAGAGTAGAGTAGAGTAGTGTTCACAAAATAACCTCAAAGATGAAATGCACAAAAGAAAGTTAGAAGTTAACATTCATGGTGTCCTGTCATTCAATTCTGAAAGAAGAGACCAGGGTGTGTGAGGAAAATCAAATAATAGACTCGGATACATATGCATTTTTTTTTTTCAATATTTCACATTCAATTTAATTATTTTGTAAAACCCATTGTAATCAGAAATGTTTTAAGTGGATTTTATTTTATTGATTTTACATATTTAAGCCAGTTCTAATATTTATTATGTTTAAAAGAGTTTTGTTTGTGTTTCAATAATAGTGTACACCATTTTGCATTTTTAATGTGATTATATCCAGTAAATCAGGTGCGATTGAATGCGATGATCATCGCACAATAAGCCTTATGAGTCACATGACTAAGATATTACTAAGAATCATCATGCGAAGAGTGCAAAACAAAATCAGTCCAGAAATTAGCGATGAACAGTGTGGTTTTGTTAGAGATAAGGAACAAGCAATGCCATTTATATCATAAGATCTTTAGTAGAAAGAGCCATAGTGGTGAAAACAGATCTATACCTATGTTTCATAGATTACACCAAGGCATTTGACAAAGTAAAGCACCAAGAAATAATCAAAATTTTAGAAAGCATAAACGTAGACAATAAAGAATATGTACTGGCAACAAACAGCGACCTTAAGAACTGGAAACCAATTGGGAATGTTTCAACAAATAAAACAGGGTGTTAGACAAGATTGTGTGCTGTCACCAGATTTGTTTAATATTTATAGTGAGATTATTTTAAGATCCATAAGGGGCATGCCTAGAATAACAATTGGAGGTCATAATATAAATAATCTAAGGTATGCTGATGATACAGTCTTAATCGCTAAGAGTGAAAATGATTTACAAGAAATGTTGGACATTATAGTGAAAGAAAGCAAAAATAAAGGACTCAGCCTTAATAGCAAAAAGACAGAGGTAATGGTAACAACAAAGAAAAAGACATCACCTCAGTGCAAAATAACGACAAGTGGAACGATATTAAAACAGGTAAATGAATTTAAATATTTGGGAACTTTGTTAAACTCTGACGGAAGATGTACAAAAAAGTTGAGATGCAGAATGGCTCAGGCAAAAGCAGCTTTCCAAAAAAATGAGGAAGATACTATGCAATCCATTTTTGACAATAGAAACAAGAAAAAGAGTTCTTAAATGTTATATAGAGCCAGTCTTAACATATGGATGCGAATCATGGACAATAGGACAACAGACAAGAAAATCACTGGAGCCTGTAGAAATGTGGTTTTACAGAAGAATGTTGAGAATACCAAAGACAGCTAAGAAAAGTAATGAAGATGTTCTGAGAGAGGTCAAAGCAAAAAGAGAGCTAATTTCCAATATTAGGAAGAAACAATCATCATTTTTTGGCCATGTGATGAGAAGAGAACAACTGGAATATATTGTAACAACTGGAAAAATTGAGAGACGAAGAGATAGAGAGAAGCAAAGAGAAAAAATAACAGACAGCTTAAGAGAATGGCATGGCGGAAGGTCAACAACTTGTACTCTTATATCTTTTCTCTTCGCTTCCATCTATCTCTTCGTCCCTCAATTTTCTCAATTGTCACAATATATTTCAGTTGTTACTTTCTTATTACTTGGCCAAAACGATGATGATTGTTTCTTCCTAATATTGGAAATTAGCTCTCTTTTTGCTTTGGCCTCTTTCAGAACGTTTTCATTACTTTTCTTAGTTGTCCATGGTATTCTCAGCATCTTTACAGCCTCCAGTGAATTTTCTTGTCTGTTATCCTATTGTCCATGATTCACATCCATATGTTAAGACTGACGCTACATAGCATTTAAGAAACCCTTTTCTTGTTTCTATTGTCAAAAATGGATTGTACTGTATCTTTCTCATTTTTTTGGAAAGCTGCTTTTGGGTGAGATACTCTGAATCTCACCTCTGTTGTACATCAATAATCAGAAGTTAACATTGTTCCTAGATATTTAAATTCATTTACCTTTTTTTAATATTGTTCCACTTGTCTTTATTGTGCATTGCCGTGATGTCTTTTTTGTTGTTGTTACCATTACTTCTGTCTTTTTGCAATTGAGGCTGAGTCCTTAATTTTGCTTTCCTTCACTATAATGTCGAACATTTCTTGTAACTCATTTTCAATCTTAGCGATTAAGACTGTATCAAGTGTATCATCAGCATACCTTAGATTATTTATATTATGTCCTCCAATTGTTATTCCCGGCATGTCCCTTATGGATCTTAAAATAATCTCACTATAAATATTAAACAAATCTGGTGACAGCACACAATCTTGTCTAACACCCTGTTTTATTTATTGAAACATTTCCAATTCTTGTGGCCGCTGTTTGTTGTGAATACATGCTCTTAATTATTATTAGATCTTTGCTGTCAACGTTTATGCCTTCTAAAATGTTGATTATTTCTTGGTGCTTTACTTTGTCAAATGCCCTCGGCGTGTACGTACACGTATACAAATTTGAAAGATTTTACTTTTCGAAATTGCCAGTTTCTCTACATAGTTCTCTGACGTTGTGATATGGCTGATGATATAAACAATACATTCACAGTTAAAAGTGATAGATGTCCCCGATAGTGGAGCATGTCTCGTATTACACTGACTAATAAAAAATATGCTAGAAAGTAACCATTGGGTGACGAAGCAATATAATTTTGAATTATAATGTATAACATATTTTCAAATCCCATGGGGTATTACTAGTGGTATAAAATGGTGTTCTGAATTAGGTAACATTGAAGCATGAAACATGGAAAGAGATAAACGGATTAAACCAGTCAGGAAGGTTTAAAATGTATCGATTGTTTAATACTTAATGATAAGAAAGATCTCTCGTTGAGCCGCGATATATAATGGAGTTTGATCTCAATTAAAAAGATAAACTTGTGGAATTGTCAGAAAGCAAAGACGATTATGTTATTTGTCAATATTGCAAAGGTTTGCTGAGTGTACATTAATTTTAAGATAAGAATAAATTAATTTTGATATATAAATGTTTGAGTTGCTCTTTGTCTTGACACGTTATATTGCGGAGATTAGACATGTCATGTTGGGCATGTAGTCCTGTAATGTATGTGACTAGGTGTGTGAAGAATTTCTGCAGTCAATTATGGATGTATTGCATCATAAATGGTATAATAGTCATTTTTTAATAGTCTGGTGCTATATTGTGTTGTTCTTTTAGCAAAAAGCAGAAATTGTGTATCTCTAGGCTTGTGTACACAGACAGGATATAGATGAGTGTGTGACGTCACTCAGAGCCAATATAAACTAGAGTATAAAAAAAGAGACACACTGATTGTTAAAAAAGAACACAGAGACCAGATGTTCTCGAGTATGAGAAAAAACTCATATGCACTGGAGTTATAATTAACTAGTAAAGGGTTAAGGCATAAAAATGCGAAGCTGCAGTAAAGCTGAATGTGAGGAAAAATAAAAAAAATGGTATGTAAGAAGCTTTACGTGATAAGTGGACGACACAGTCTAAACGACGTTTCTGCCCAATAGGCCTTCATCAGGAACAAACAAAAAAAAACACACACACAAAACTAATAACGAAACAATCAAAACAAAACAATCGAAATGTGTTAAAGAAAACAAAATTATCTATCCTGTCAAAACAAAAGGAAATAGCAACCAAGTGTGGCTGTCGTGAACGTAGAGAAACGTGTAAAAATGTGCGCAAATGCACACATAACCAGAGGAGTTCACACAGGGGTCAGTGTGCAAACACAAAGCAGAAAGAATAGAATCGTAGACTAACAGGTGTCCAAAGGCGGTAAGAGTGAGATGTCTGAGAGTGGTGTACAATAAAAACAATGAGGGGGTAAGGAGCACAGAAAAAAGGTATAGAGGAGAACACCGAAGCGTCTCATAAGAGACTAGAGGAGAAGAACTATAAATAGCATGGCATAGTAAGTAGACCAAAGAACCCAAATATGTGCAGTAGAAAAGGCTATGCAAAAGGGAAGGAGCAAGCAAAAGGAAACTATGTGTATGAGTGTGATACATTCATACCTCTTGGGGTCAGCGAACCATACTGAACTATGAGGCGATTTTCCAAAGTATAGCGGTATTACTGTCAGTCATACACGTAGCTTCATACAATTGCATAGTTCTGCTGACCTGCACAAGAATCAACGGTGACTGATTAGTTAGTGCACTCGCTATTGATCAGATGTAGCACATTTTTTCTGACCGACATGACTTCGGAGTGCACCCGGCCTTTGAAAATGAGCACCGGGAATTTTTAAAATGGGAAAACAGCCTGACGCGATCATATATACCACATATAATGAGCCGATGGTCACTTTAAATTATGGACGGTATTTCCCATATACTTTAAGATGTGGAGAGAATCTTAGCAAAGTTAGAACTTTAGGCTTGGATTTGACAACGTTTACAAATATTTGGAGCATTAATAATGGGAACAATACAGACGAAACTCAATGATATCCTTTTGCTTAAATAACTTCTTCGTCTTTACAGTCGGTTGGAAGCAAGGTGTTGATATTTGTAGTAACAGATACTCTGTTTACCAAGCAACTTCTTTGAAAGGTGATACTACCAATATTTGAATATGACTGCAGAATATGTTCGTTATGTTGACGTTGCTCTTTTTACTGATGATTAAAAAAAAAAAAAATAGTCGTTGCTTGCCTCGGTAAAAGTTGTCTGTAGTTGGTCCTCGATGTCTTGGATCTTTTTGGCGGCTCAACTTCTACTTTTAGTTTGTTCTGCATGTTGTTTTCTCTATAATTTGTGAAGCTTAAAGTGTTTTTAATGCGTTTCTTATCTTCATTGACTTCCGGGGGTAGTTCTCACATTTACTCACCGAAAAAAGTTATAGTGAGCAACACAATATAAGTCTCTGTGCCTAATTTCTTCAGGGACGATATGCCGTAAAATCTGAAACACAGGGCGGTTGATTATAACAGAGCAAGTGATGAAACACAGGATGATTGAATATAACAGAGCAAGTGGTCAAACACAGGATGGTTGAATATAACAGAGCATGTGATTAAACACAGGATGATTAAATATAACAGAGCATGTGATCAAACACAGGATGATTGAATATAACAAAGCATGTGATGAAACACATGGTGATTGAATATAACAGAGCAAGTGATCAAACACAGGATGATTGAATATAACAGAGCATGTGATCAAACACAGGATTATTGAATATAACAGCAAGTGATTAAACACAGGATGATTGAATATAACAGAGCATGTGATCAAACACAGGATTATTGAATATAACAGAGCATGTGATGAAACACAGGATGATTGAATATAACAGAGCAAGTGATCAAACACAGGATGATTGAATATAACAGAGCATGTTATCAAACACAGGATGATTGAATATAACAGCAAGTGATTAAACACAGGATGATTGAATATAACAGAGCATGTGATCAAACACAGGATGATTGAATATAACAGAGCATGTGATGAAACACAGGATGATTGAATATAACAGAGCAAGTGATCAAACACAGGATGATTGAATATAACAGAGCATGTGATCAAACACAGGATGATTGAATATAACAGCAAGTGATCAAACACAGGATAGTTGAATATAACAGCAAGTGATCAAACACAGGATAGTTGAATATAACAGAGCAAGTGATCAAACACAGGATGGTTGAATATAACAGAGCATGTGATGAAACATAGGATGATTGAATATAACAGAGCATGTGATGAAACACAGGGTGATTGAATATAAAAGAGCAAGTGATCAAACACATGATGATTGAATATAACAGAGCAAGTGATCAAACACAGGATGGTTGAATATAACAGCAAGTGATCAAACACAGGATGATTGAATATAACAGAGCATGTGATCAAACACAGGATGATTGAATATAACAGAGCATGTGATCAAACACAGGATAGTTGGATATAACAGAGCATGTGATCAAACACAGGATGGTTGAATATAACAGCACGTAATCAAACACAGGATGATTGAATATAACAGCAAGTGATCAAACACAGGATGGTTGAATATAACAGCAAGTGATCAAACACATGATGGTTGGATATAATAGAGCATGTGATCAAACACAGGATGGTTGAATATAACAGCAAGTGATCAAACACAGGATAGTTGAATATAACAGCAAGTGATCAAACACAGGAAGGTTGAATATAACAGCAAGTGATCAAACACAGGATGGTTGAATATAACAGCAAGTGATCAAACACAGGAAGGTTGAATATAACAGCAAGTGATCAAACACAGGATGGTTGAATATAACAGCAAATGATCAAACACAGGATGGTTGAATATAACAGCAAGTGATCAAACACAGGATAGTTGAATATAACAGCAAGTGATCAAACACAGGATGGTTGAATATAACAGCAAGTGATCAAACACAGGATGATTGAATATAACAGCAAGTGATCAAACGCAGGATGATTGAATATAACAGCAAGTGATCAAACACAGGATTGTTGAATATAACAGCAAGTGATCAAACACAGGATGGTTGAATATAACAGCAAGTGATCAAACACAGGATGGTTGAATATAACAGCAAGTGATCAAACACAGGATGGTTGAATATAACAGCAAGTGATCAAACAAAGGATGATTGAATATAACAGCAAGTGATCAAACACAGGATGGTTGAATATAACAGCAAGTGATCAAACACATGATGGTTGGATATAACAGAGCAAGTGATCAAACACAGGGTGGTTGAATATAACAGAGCAAGTGGTCATTTTGATTTTTGTGAAGTGTCACGAAAGGTAACAATTAAAATATGTGCAGCACGCTCACGAAAATAATTAAATTTTGGTATCTGTACCGTTGATGCTCACTTTGAGCTGTTATTACTGCTTGACAGCGCCTTCTCATCAAGCCAATGGGACTTTGGATCCATTGTTGATGCATGTTATTCCATTCTTCTTGCAACGCTTGAGATAACTGGTAATAGTTTTCAAGACCGTTTTGCCTTTTTCGCCCTTGTCTATGGCGAACTGACTGAATTAGTCTAACTGCAATTCTGTGAGGTAACAGTTTTGCTTTTCTAAATCTGTTCTACAAAATACAAGCCTTAAACCTAGTATTTGGGGGCCTCGGTAGCCTAGTTGGGAAAACCACCCGACTAGACTAGCGACGTTCGGACAACCCGTGTTCGATTCCCGCTGGGAGCAGTGTGAATTGTACTCGTGGTTGTAAAAATAAAAAATAAAAATACCCCCACGGTCGACCCAGCCGTTGGCAGAAATGGGTACCAGGGTATTATCCTGGGAAGGTGAGGAATGTCGCTTCGCATCTGAGTTTCGATGCTTGAGGCGACACTATACAGAAATATCCGAACATTTCTGGATAGGCGGCCGAGCATATATGGGTGTAAACTCGCGTGCTAAGACGCCGGTTCAAGTCTCGTACTTTACCTTTACCTAGTATGTCATTGGCATTTTGTGTGACCTGTATAAACCTGATACGAAGATGAATAAGGCGTATGTAAAGTTCTTATGCAGGATTGACAGGATTGATAACTTGCGTTGGGTCGCGTTGGGTCATTTCTGTGGCTACCAGCAGTGGATTCAGTTTGGTGGTAATGAGCTTGAATGTTTGAGTTTTCCAGTAAACGTCGACATTTTGTATTAAGCTGATACAGTCGCTTCAGCATCCAACATACCTTTAGCTATAGCTTACTGCTATTGGTTCGATCTTAGCCCTGTAAAAGAAATGATGTTTATCTTGGAATCTTTGTGAACTTTAAAGCAAAGATTACGTTTTTCTATACCTTTGATTAGATATACACACCTCCATTTATGTGTAATGCATTCTCCCCAATGGTACTTTTCACATGTTTAGTTTGTGCCCCTAAAAATCTCCCCATGAATAGTGCGAGGCACGTGTGACTGCACGTGCAAGTGTACAACACCCACACCTGAAACAGGACATTTTATTTCATGTAGTCCAAGATGATGCACAGTGACCCTTACACATTTTTACACTAATTTTTTACGGTGAAATTATTTATAAGACGCTAACGTTAGTAAGATCTAAACTTTTTTCTCTTGCGACTCTTCTCTTCTAATTTTGATTTAATTAATATTAACAATTTGGGACATGATAATTGTATAGGTTTTAGTCACAAGACTACACAAATTAAAATTCTTTTGTGACATGAACAATTGCGGCACACTAAAGAAGGAATTACAATTTTGCTTAAAACTCTGAATCATTTGTCGACAAAATAAGGCCAGAGAGCAGGGTCTGGCTCTCTGATCTAAGTTGCGTGACCATCGAGTGTTATAGTCCGTTCAGATTCGTTTGCCGAGATGTTATGATTTATAATTCAAAAAGTTCTTGATGATTTCACATGATTTTTGGCATACGGTGTTAAAATGTCCATGTCACGAGAACATATGTGTTACTCGATGTCTAGCTATAACGGTTTTCTTAAAGCGGCGAATTCCTTTGATCTTTGCCCATGTAACTATTATTTTGACCCTAATCAAAATGTTTTACAGTAATCTAGTGCAACGATGACCCATAGGCGTGTCCATAAAATTTTACTTGGTGGCAAGTATACAAATTTTAAATTATATATAGAACTTTTGTTCGTAGAGTCAATTTGATATAGTTCCATGCTCTTGGTGTGAGTTTCCCAAATGTTGTCGCTGCCTTTCAAATACGTACATTTAGTTCCTCATCTAAGGAAAGTGTGGCTGTAATAGTGGATCCAAGATAGCTGAACTTCTGTACTGACTCAAGCAGGCTTCCATTCAAAGTAATGGTTGTTGGTTTGCTTATAACATATTTTTGATTGTTTGGGTGGTCTTGAACAATAAGCTGTTTAACAAATCAACTAGGAAATTTTGCAAATCAAACTATTTATCTATAGACTTAATCAGAGTAATGATCATTCAGAATCAGACGAGTCAAATAGGTCGATTACTGCTTTCGGCTGAACAAACAACAAACCAACCTTTTTCCAATATTCCTCTTCTTGTCGTAACACATGATCCTCACATTTTACCCAGTAGTCTTTATTTATATTTGATAGAGCCTGATTTGTAAGTGTCTCAACATCGCATAATTTGAAAGTTTTATTTGTATATGCTACGTGTCCTTTAACTTTTGCCCAAACTAGTTCTATAGGATTTAAATGTGCATGATATGGAGGTAGTCTCAAACATCTATGGCCATGTTCTTGAATTAACTTGTCTATTTGAAATATCTTTGTACGTTGTGTCTGTTTTACAAGGCTAAGCAATTCGGGTTTCAAGTAGCTGTCGTTAACTTGTATGTGTTCTTTTATGAGCCACGTTTTGATTACATCTTTTGTACTTGATGATGTTGGGATTCCATCTTCTACGTTAACTACGTTATGGTATGAAGCATTGTCCATTATCAGACAAGAAGGTCGATCTAATATTGGAAGGATACTTTTCTCGATCCAGTCTTTAAATATGTGCCCATTCATTTCGGAGTGGTAGTCTCTATTGTCTATGGATTTTGAAATGAAAACGAGATGAGCATTCTGCAACAACCCATTATGTCTGCTACCTGCATGTGCAACTATCAAACGTTGCCTTTACTGCTTGGTACTGATCTTTTAATACTTCCATCTGCTAACTGCCATTCCTTTTCATTTGTATGATGAGCGTTGATCCAAGTTTCATCTAAATAAACAATATCATAATCATTTTCGCGCATTTCCTTCACTTCACGTAAATACTTGCTTCTAAGAGCTACTAGATGTGGCTTCTCACAAATAATGTTTTTTCCACCAGCATACTTTCTAAAGGTGAAGCCTGCACTTCTTAATATTTTCCATAATGAAGTTTTTGATATTTCAATGTCGTTGTTAGTTTTCAGCCAAAGCTTCAACTTTCTAAGTGTCACTTCTTCCTTTATATCAAACATTCGACAGATTTCTCTTTTTACTAGGTCCTTATCAAAACTGTCTAACGTTTCTTTCCTTCCTTGCTTTCTTGCATTTGTTGGCAATAAATATCCGCTTCCTTTAACTATTCGATCAAATGAACGTTTACACAAACCTAAAATATGCATTGTTCTCTTCTCAGGGTTTGATAAAGAACAATAAAGATGTCCCTTTTTACGCTCTCTGCAGAAGTATTGATAAATCTTTATAGCAATGTTATGCTCAGTAAAATATTTTGCCTTTATATTCATTCTCACATAGACTTGCAGAAGATAATATGGATAGTGCCGCCTCCTTTCTGTAAATATTGAGATTTGCCTCTGAATTATGACTCGAACTCGAGTCTACGGCCGTGATTTTGACGTCACATAATTTCCGGTTTCGGCTAAAATGTCATTTTGTGCTAAACGGGAAATTTCATATGTAACATTTCTTTATAAAAATTTATAGTGGAAACATAACTATTTTAGGACGGTGCGCATTCAGCCGTGAAGGTCATGCCTATATGCTAAAGAATCAGCTGTGAGATGTAAGCATCTACATAATCCCGCCGGTGTTTATAATATCGATTAACTTTTTTTTAATATAGGTTAAATAAGGCATCTTTGAAACTGGATCACATTTCTTTGATAAAAAAATATTTTTATAGCGACATTAGTATTCTAAACCTAACTTCAAAAGATCAATGCAAATGAACAATAATTTTTTGAAAAAAATTAATTAATGTCTAGGCAAACGAATCTGAACGGACTATAACACTTGTTTTTAACACAGTTCAGCTTGCGACACCCTTGCTTCAGTCTAGTCATATATAACTCAGGATCAGGAGTAACAGTTCTAGAAGTATCAGACATGGTGACTATTGTTAAACTTATGCAATGTTTGTTGCTAATTCCTTATCGCTGCTAATACTCATGGTTCGCTACCACGTGGTTTTCTTTGATTGATCCCTGTTTCCGGCTTATAACCAATATAAGCCACAAGCGCGCATATTTACCACCAGTTGCAGAAACAGACTGCTTGGTATTTCTGAGTGCGTGTGGCATTAATGTCTCGAGAATTTTCTCACCTGCCTGTTTGTTGTTGAGGAACTAACTTCCTGAATATTCACCAGGGTCAACATTTTTCTGCAATTTCCGTATTGCGGATTAGAAACCAGGTATGGGTTATCAAACAACGGATGTTGTGGGTTTGGTTGATACATTAAGATCATACCGACTTTTATTTCTTAATTTTTTTATATCGGAATTGCATAAACAATAATACAGAGTTATCTTGCAGGCATGGCTTGTTCATAAATACGAGTATATAAGAATAACTATAATTATAGTAGTTTCGCGAGTAGTATAATTTGCATATATTTCTTTACACAAACAACCTACTACAACAATATGTGTGTCACGAAATATCATTATAGTATTACTTTCAGTTGTATTCAGTTATGTAATTATGTTCGATTTTACTATCTATGTGGACATTTAAATGAAACAGCGAAACAGTCCGTATTGACTTTGCACTCCTGAGCTATGGACCTATTAATTGGATGTGACATTACCAGATTGATTCATAATTTGCTCCTAATTTTCTTTCAGTAATTATAAAAGAAACTAGTTAACAAGATTTACTGAAGAAAAAAATAAATTAGTAAAACTGAAAACAGAAGCATAATAATGTTAAATATTACCGAATATGAACGCCGACAGTGAAGATCATTTTCAAATCGAAGTCATTACCTGTTTGGCATGTCTCCGTCTAGTCGTGGTGTAGTAAAGTTGCAGACTACATTTGATCGACCAGTAACGGGGCTGTGATCAATCCTGACAAGGCCAGGATGCACTGGTGCTCACTGAACAATCACATTGTGCAAGCGGAGCTGCCTACTCTGAAGTACAACGATATGCACATTGAAAGAGTCTACAGCTTAGGGTATCTTGGGATCTCTGTTAATAAATCAGTATCCCGCAACCAACATATAGCCTGTGGTGTCCAAAGGGCCAGGAACGGAATGAATGTTGTAAAGATTACGGTGAGATCTGGCTCCCAGCAACGAACTCTTATTTTTTCTCAATGCAGTCGCTATTGTCGTCGGTCATCGACTACGGGCTGAGATTTCTTATCCTATCTCACACACAGTTAGCTAAGTTAGAAAGTGTACAGGCGATACGTGATGTTTTGGGATGCACCAGGGATAAGTCAATCCCGGATATACGATTCCTGCTGGATCTTCTGGCCATTCAAGTACATGCAATCGAACGCGTTGCTGACGGTAGTAGAGAGTTAATATCATTTAGCGCATTCTCTAGGGACACAATTTTATGGACATAGCTAGGGTCACAGACACGGCTAATGACATGGACACGGGATGACTGCTCGGGACTCAAAGACACCTTGGACTCCTCCAAATATCAATGGGACACCCCGGACTTCTCCAAAAATCGGAAAACATTATGAGGGACACAACATGGGAAGATAATCGTGACAAATAAAAAATGGAGATAATAGTGCAAATTAAAATGTGGTAAGGGGGAGGTAATTAATAGATATTACGGTGAAATGTAAGAAGAATATCAGTGACTCATAGTTGACCGACTAATTTTAAAAATGATTATTTTAATGAGTTTACATAGGTTTATAGGATAGCGGAGCGGTATGTGTGGTATAGGAGTGGTACATAGTGACCAATGTTAAATAGAATAAAACATGGCCGACTCATAGGTGACCGACTAACTTTTCCAAAATGTATGTTAATGAGCTTTTTAATGGAACTTGGTAATTTTAGGGATGGATGGTGATTGAGTGGTAAGGATAGATAAGAAGAATATATTGGTGACTTCATAGTTGGCCGATTTTTTTTTTTTTTTAATTTTTTTAAATTATAACTATGAAAAGTCGTGCAATAGAATTTGAGCTCTTTTTGAAAATCGTGCACTAGAAATGGACATATCCTCATACTTATTTAGATTAACAACAAAACAACGAATATAATATTTACAACGGTGTCATTACTAAGGATGGACACTCGTGGTACAGAGTGATCGATATGTAGATAGGATCAATAAAATATGGACAACTCATAGAAGATCGACTGATTTTTTAAAATGTAATGGCTTCTGATGGAGTCAGACAGATCTCACCTGTAGCTATTCTACTTTATTGGAATTTTGCTTACGGTGAGTTAATATCTATAACCATTTTACGATGATGTAACTAACGTGTAAGAAGATATTGAGTGAGGCTGAGTTAGGTGAGTTTCGGTGTTATTGGGTTATTGTACTGGACTTAAGGGGAAGGAGAGATAAAAAGATATTTAGAGACAGGGCCAAAGAAATAATGAATGTTGTTAGAGAGACATGGAAATAGTATGAGAGGGAGGTGGAAAAAAGGAATATATTGTAAGAAGAAAGTGAGCGTATAGTAGATAGAACCAGTGGAAGACGCACCATAAGAGATTGTGAGAGATAGATCCAGGGGAAGGAAAGATCAGGAAGAGATTAAGAAGAGAGAGAGAGAGAGAGAGAGAGAGAGAGAGAGAGAGAGAGAGAGCTTGTATTTGTCAGAATATAAGAGTTGGAACAAAAACAAAACAAAAAAATCAAAATAGCAGTAAAAGACAGTGGATATAAAACTCAAATAAAGATAGCTAGATAGACAGCGAGAGAAAGAGATACACAAGATACAGTTAGGTAAGAAGTGTTAGCGAATCTGAAGAGAGAGAAAGAGAGAGAGAAAGATAGAGAGAGAGAGAGGATATGGTCAAAAGATAGTAAAAAGGCGGATATGCGACAAAATTATCGATCCAGAAGCTTGAGTGAGTGAACTGTCCCACAAAGGACAAGGGGGAGGGTTCGATCCCAACCGACGGCTTCCTGGTTCACCCAGCCTTTAATGGGTACCGGATTTTTTTTCTGGGAAAGTGAAGCGGCACAGGCGTAATACCGACCACATTACCCCAAAAATCATGTGCCGAAGGTCTGTAAAATGTATGGTCACTAACACCATATTCCCTATACGCCACTTGGCGTGACGGGGTTACTTTACTTTACCTTATATATATATATATATAATATATGACTGGAAACATCTGGCAAGTGATCGCACATCATGTATAGCGTGTATAAGGAACGGTATAACATCATTTGAGACTGTGCTAAGGCAAAACTTAGAAGAGAAAAGACTCATTAAAAAAGATGGAAAACTCTGTGGACCAGTGGGCCTGACTTGTTCATTCTGTGACCGCGTGTGTTTGTCAAACATTGGTAGAATTAGCCACGAGAGAAGCTGTTCGACAAAAACAATACCTCAAAAAAATACACAATAGCCTCCACTAGACCGCCTGACAAGACGAAAAAGGCCATACCTACACTTACAAAATCAAAAGTAGTAGGTTATGTTACAAAGTTGGCTATTTTCATCAACTTTTTTAAAGAGAATGTTATTTTCTTTAAAAATATGTATACAAAATGTGAAGCGTTTTGAATTAAATTATTTTAAAATTTATTTTCTAATAAAATAAATTAAAATTGTTAACGCACATACCATTTGTTAGCGTAGAGATTTTAGTTGGTAATAGAGATATTTTTATTTTTGTTTTACAGATTTTCTTAAATAATACGCTTTTTCATATTTAGAATATGGCAAGAAATTTACCGACTGGCAAGTATTCTCCAAGCCTACATACTGACCTACTGATGTTTGGCAAAACAGGAAATGGCAAAAGCGCTACTGGTAACTCAATTCTGGGACGAAACAAGTTTGCCACTTCATCAGACACAGATTCCATGACCAAAGATGTTGATGTTGGGTGGGCTGAGGTTGATGGTCGCTTAATCAAAGTGGTTGACACACCAGGTGTTTATGATACCAACTGTGAAGGTGAAAAAACATTTCTTGATTTTTGTATTGAGTTTATCAGTAAAGCAATTGCAAATTGTACAGAGGGCTTTCATGCTTTGCTTCTTGTTATTCGTTTTGGGATTCGTTTTACAGATGAAGACAAGAAATCTATTCATTTCTTGAAACGCGTCCTTGGAGAAGACATTATCAAGACCCACACTATTTGCGTCATAAATCATGGTGATTTATTAGATAAAGTAATGAGGGACGACACAACAAACTTCGAACAATGGTGCAAAAACAGAAGTGGATTTTTAAAAAATCTTTTCGAAGAGTGCAGCTTCAGATGTGTTGTCTTTAATAACAATACAGAAGATCCCGAAATAAGAAAAGCCCAACGTATAAAGCTCTTGTCAATGGTGGACAGTTTGCAAAACAAAGGCACCCGATTCACTAATGATATCTTTAGATATGCAAGCAACGAACGTAGGATGTTAGTCTCTAAAGAAAATATGCCCCAAGTTAATGAAGACTTCATGAGAGACATTCAACTGATCATTGATAAGATGCGTTTTGTTTTAAATAATACGAATGATGCAATGACGCTTAGAGAAGAGTTGTCCAAATTAAAGAAAATGGTTGAAAACCTCAGAATTATAAACGCACAGATAGACACATGGCAGTTTGACGCTTTTAGCGGAATGATTTCAGTTTCATCTGCAATGTTACAATCAAAAATAGACGAGATTATGGACGATCACCAAATAAAAAGCAAAGATGAATCAGAGAGTGCTACGGGAAACAAACAAGAAGTTGAGAAAAGGAAAAACACATTTAGCATTTACGAAATCATTAAAATCAAGGAAGATTTTGAAAAGTTCAACCGAGACGTAGTATTACCCGCACAAAACATGATCGCCAAAAAACTGACTGAACACGTCGAACCTAAGGTTAGGGAAAGGCAATGTTTTCCTGGAATTTCAATGGTCACTTTGTCAAGTGGGGTGTCTGTCTGTCTGGATGAGCTGCAAGTTGGGGATAAGGTTCTTATCAGAGACAATGCAGGTCAATTAAGTTATGACACAGTCTACATGTTTGGACATAAGGAGTTTGAAACATCCAATGAATTCATAGCAATGAAGGCTGGCTCACACACTGTGTATGTCACTGCTGAACATTATGTCTATTGTATCAAACATGAGAAAGAGGTTTGTGTGGCTGCTAAAGATGTCCAGGTTGGAGATTGTCTACTGGTTGTCACCAGTGAGGGGTTGGTGCCCCAGTCAGTGGAGGCCATCACATTTGAAAGAAAGCAAGGTCTGTATGCTCCATTCACCAACAGTGGCAGTATCATCATTGATGGAGTACTGATGTCTTGTTACATCGATGTTCTGTCACATACAGCCTGTCATAACCTGCTATGGCCAGTACGACAACTGTACCGTATTTCACCACGTATGTTGTCACTTATCAATGGCTCATCTTTAGAGCACCCTATCCCTCGTTTGGCAAGAGTTGCACTGAACCTGATGTGAAAATTGAAGATCAGATGAATTTTAGAACTCCGTGAGCTATTGTTGTTTGTTTTACTAAAAACGAAAGTGCTACTTAATTTTTTTTAAAATTTATAATAATTATAACAATTTTAAGCATCTTTTTATTTTGCATCGTTTACCTTCTTGAATAAGAAACGTAAAATGTAAAACATGAAAATAAACACTGAAAAAGTCATATCAATAGGATGACAAAAGAAGACATTAAATATAACTATAGAACACCATGTTTAAAACACGTAACGCACTTTAATTATCTGGGAACAACATTATCTGAAGATGGTAAAATCGATACAGAAATAGACATTGGATGCAACAAGGCAAACCAGAAATAAGGACAGCTATCCTATATACCTCAACACAATGCGATACCTGTTACCACCAAGAAACATCTTATACAGAGTATATTCATTCCAATATTGTTTTACCAATGCCAAACATGGTCATTTACGACTAAACATAAAAGAAAGCGTGTTACCACTAAGATGAGATATCTGAGAAAAGCGCTTGTAGTGACTAGATAAGACATAATCATAAAATATTATTATACGTGAAAGAGTAGGTATTGAGCAGATTCTGAACTACATAAAGAAACAACAAATAAACTGGTTTCTCTGACTACATATATATATATATATATATATATATATATATATATATATATATATATCTGCGATCAAGACTCAATCAGAGTGGGATTCCAGACTCTCACATGAAGACAGCTGTCTGTTTGTTTATGTTTTAATAAGAAGGTACTTGGCTCTTTCATTTGAGGAAAGGACTAACTGTGAGGAATCACTTGATCTCCACACTTCCAAATGCTTTGATGTATATGATGAAAATTAACATGTCACCGTCTTATGACATTATATATTTTCAGGATATCCAGTTCTTTTCAGAACTAAAACACATTTTTTGCATATAGTTTTTTCTTCCTGTTATATATATATATATATATATATATATATATATATATATATATATATATATATATATATATATATATATATATATATATATATATATATATATATAAATCTATACTTGAATAAGAAAAAAATGATGAGTTGTCACTAATCTTTTTCAAGAAGATTAAGTTTCATTTTAAGTTTCTTATTCAAGAAGATAAGATACCCTTTACTTTTCATCACATATATGGACAATATAAGCAAATAAGCATGCCCAATCAAAAGAAGTATACCAACAAGGATGATAACAAGCGATAATACAAAAGAGAACGAAATATACGTACCAGAAAACAACAGAAGAGAGGAAGAAATAAATGAAATACTATTTGCAGACGACCAAGTCTGCATTTCATGCATCCTATCACAAAGCTCATTCAATCCATACACTGAGCAAATCTTTAAAAACATCACAGAGATGCCAGGCCTAAACATTAATGGAAAGATAATCAATAACCTAAGATATGTTGATGAAACTGTACTACGAGCAGACAATCCTAGAGATCTACAATTACTTAATGAAATAAACATGACAAGCAAACAAATATGGATTAGATATGAATAGCAAAAGACTAAAACTATGATCATAAAAAAATATAATACTCAAAACCTACAGGTAGATATCAAAGTTGAAGGAATAGAACTGGAGACAGTTCAAAGCTACAACTACCTTGGACATACTATAACCAGTTGATGGAAAATGTAAAACTGAAATAAACAAAAGAATAGGAATGGCAACAATTAATTTGAGTGTCATGAAAAGTAAACTAAAATCAAATCAAATAATACCTTTTGCTAAAACTAAGAATAGCAAAAATGTGACATCTTCTCAATATTCCTGTATAGAGCAGAAACATGGACATTAGACAACAAAACAGAACAGAAAATTGAAGCTTTTGAAATGTGGAATTATAGAAAAATAGGTAGAATTGGATGAATAGAAAAAAGAACAAATTATGAAGTCTTAAAGCAACTAAAAATTGAAAGAGAACTACTAAAAACAATTAGAACAATGTTGTGTGCTTTATTGCAATATGTACAGGCTTATTCTTTTACACATGTATTGTTATGTAGGCATGCTTTTTTGCACATATGTTCGGTGTGCACACCCATAGTTAGATATACATAGTTTTATACTTATCTTGTACCCACCTCCCCATTTTTTAGAACCCTTCCCATTTATTTCTCACCTACCAATTTTAGTTCAGTCAGTGGCTGACCAAGCTCTGGACCGCAAAGAAGTGACCTTCTTTCCCCCTTTCTTGAGAATCTAACATATTATCGCCATGTAGTTAGATTTTTGCGTATATCCATATATATATATATATATATTTGTGTTGTTGTTTATTATTGTTCCAGCTGAATGCCTACTTGGCCGAAACGTCGTTCTACTTTTGTTTTGTTTCTCACGTTCTTAAAGCTGTTACCACACCACTTTTCTCTCTTTTTTTTATAGTCACTATTATCATCAGCTTTACAGCAGCTACGCATCTCTATGCATCTTGATGCCCTTACATCTTCCTAATCAGAAAGGTCTGGGTTTAATTTCTAAGATTAGTCGATTGTTTTTTTATTGAACTGACAAGGCTCCGGAGTTTACTCAGCCTCTTAAAATTGGCACATGAGATTATTCTGGTGGGAAGTTAAAGCGGCCTGGCGTGATACCGACCACAACACCGAAACATTTGTTACATTGAAATGTATGGTCACTAACATCATGTTCCTAATAGGCCTAGCAATGCGCGGATGGAACAGAGATCAGGAGACAAAAAAAAGCTCCATTATATTATGAATGCCAGCTGAGAATAGAGGAGCTCTATAAGCAAGGGAAAGATGGATAAATGTTATGAGAATTCAGAACGTTAACAGTTTTATACTATAACAATTTTAGACCATTAGGTCAGGTAATCAATGACCGCAGTGACAATGCACTAACTGAACTTAAGAATGTATTGATAAGATGAAAAATGTACTGTGGAACAATATTTTCAAGATACTTAAAGGTATTCAGAAATAATTGTAACAAGTGGAGATGACAAAAGCCCGTGCTGGATGAAGGTCCCTCGGCAATTAAAAAAAATGTAGTTTCTTCTTTGTTGACGATTGATAACACAACTGACAACTACACCAGAGCTTCATAGGCTTGATTATTATCATTTTTGTTGTATTTTGATCTACAATGAATATCTTTCCGATATATATATATATATATATATATATATATATATATATATATATATATATATATGAAAAAAATAAAGAGAAAAAGATGGTAATTTAGCATTGACAATTTATAATGTTTTTGTAAATTTATTGTATATATGTGTATTTGCAATTGTATTTTGCTTAAGATTCAAGATCACTATATTATTATTATTAATGGTTAGTCATTTGTTTAATGAGACAACTTTGTCAGTAATGTAATTTTTCATTTCAGTTTTATTGTTATTGACATTTTCAAAGTCGGTTTAGACATCTAAGATATTAACATGTCAACAACATATCAGATCTAATCACTTTATTACGAAAGATGTATTAAAAATTACAATTAGCAGCAATATGATACTGTGAGTAAAGAAACAAAGCAATATTTGTAAAATACATTTATAGATAATAGATAAAATAAAGCAAAAGGTGCTACAAACATATTTATTTTGATAAATAAAATTAAAGAAACAAACTTATCAACTTTAAAGAATACAAAAGCAAGCTAAAATCAGACTGTTAGGGAAAGCAAACATAGAGACATTTTGGCAGAGGGATTTTGATAAACTTCATAAACTCAAATATTAAACGCACCAAAACGAAATTAAACGTTTGTGTTCAATATATCTTGTACTGTGATTTCAGCTCTAATTGGAGAGATTATAATGTTGGTGAAAAGCACATAATTTACTCATATATATATAATTTATTATTATCTTGTTCAGCTTCAATATAATGTAAACCCATAATGTAAAAATAAGAAATATTTTAAGCAGATTTTATTGTATTGTTATGAGATAGTTAATGCACTTGTAACTCAAACTATGGAAGCGAATCATGGACAGTAGACAAATAAATGAAAAGACGATTAGAGGCCACAGAGATGGGATTTCTCAGAAGAATGTTGAAAGTTCCCTGGACAGCTATAAAGACCAATGAGGAAGTTCTCAAAGAGGCCAACACAAAAAGGGAGCTCTTAAAAAACATCAGAAAGAAACAATCTAAATGTTCGGGCACATCATGAGAAGAGGAAAGTTGGAATACTTGGTTACAACTGGCAAAATAAAAGGAAATAGATCGCGGACGACAAAGAGAAAATATTGGATAGCTTGGTGTCATGGCATGGAAAACAGTCAACAACAGAACTGATACGATGCACTGTAGATAGAAGATTGTGGAAGGACACGATCGCCCACGCCAACCGGTATGGCACATGATGATGATAATGAACTGAAACAATATTTGTTATATTTATAGTTTGTTTTTCTTCCTCTTCTTCTTCTTCTCTCTCTCTCTCTCTCTCTCTCTCTCTCTCTCTCTCTCTCTTTCTCTGTCTCTCTGCTTTAATTACGACGTTTTCTTTTTTGCAACATGATTACGGTTATAGTCAATAAAAAAATATATATATATATAATTATCATCATCGTCGACATCATCAGCAGGTACCATGCCTGCTGGTGTAGGTGATCATGTCTCTCCACAACTTTCGATCTCGACAGTTATTTATCATTTGTCTTGTTGACCTTTTGCCAAGCCATTCTCTTAAGCTGTCTGGTATCTTTTCTCTTTGCTTCCCTTTATTCTCTCGTCCCTCAATTTTCCCAGTTATCACAATTTATTCCAGCTGTTATCTTCTTAATACATGTGCAAACAATTATGATTGTTTATTTCTAATATTGCCTTTATGGGTACCTGATTTTTTTTCTGGGAAAGTAAAGCAGCACGGGCGTAATACCGACCACATTACCCCAAAATCATGTGCTGAAGGTCTGTAAAATATAGGGTCACTAACACCATATTTCCCTATATGCCACTTGGCGTGACGGTGGTACTTTACTTTTTTTTTTTTTTAACTTATTTATAATATTAATAATAATAGGCATTGAATGGATACAAGGAGACCATTTGGAGGACCTCGACTTTGCTGATGACATAGTTCTCATCAGCAGTCAGATAAAAACGATGCAGGAAAACACAAATGAACTATCATCAATAGCCAGCAAAATTGGGCTTGAGGTCAATCATGGAAAGACTAAAGTCATGAAAAGTTTAATTCCAACAAGTGACAAAATATACATGGAAAACAAACCAGTAGAAGAGATCGATCACTTTATCTATCTTGGAAGTCACATTGATCGAGAAGGGGATACGAGCAAAGAAATTAGAATCAGAATGGCTAAAGCAGCAATGTCTTTCAGAAGCCTTGAAAAGTTGTGGAAATCAAAACTCATCAGCACAAACACAAAACTTAGGCTATTCAAATCAAATGTACTATCAACCCTTACGTATGCGTGTGAAAGCTGGAAAACAACAAGAGATATAGAAACAAAGTTGAACGCATTCGAAAATAAATGTCTAAGGAAAATACTTGGTATAGCATGGAACGAATTCAAAGCAAACGAGGAAATTAGAGAAATCGCCAATCAACCACTAATATCTTCAGTAATAAAGAAAAGACGATGGTCATACGTTGGACATGTGATGAGAAGAGATAATAATCGAATAGCAAAGCAAGCCCTCATATGGGAAACAACAGGTAAAAGAAAAAGAGGAAGACCCAGGGAGACACTGAGAAGAACATTGATGAGAGAGGCAAGAGCAGCAGGAATCGGCTCCCTCAATGAGATAGAACTGCTTGCACAGAACAGAGACAGATGGCGAGATTTTATAAAATATCTTTAAAAGAAAACTGCTAGAACAAAAAATTCATATAGGAGAAGGTGTATCGTGGTCTACGCCCTATGGGCCGGTTACGGCTCGAAAGGTCAATAGATAGATAGATAATATTATAAATTAGCTCTCTTTTTTGCTTTGTTCTCTTTTAGAACGTTTTCATTACTCTTCTTAGCTGTCCGTGGTATTTTCAACATTCTTCTGTAAAACCACATTTCTATAGCTTCCATTGACTTTCTTGTCTGTTGTCCTATTGTCTATGATTCACATCCAAATGATAAGATTTGTTCTACATAATATTTAAGAACTCGTTTTCTTGTTTCCATTGTCAACAGTGGAATGCGCAGTATTTTCTTCATTTTTTTGGAAAGCTGCTTTTATTTGAATATATATTTATATATACGAAGAAATATATATCGGAGGTTGATAAAATATACAAATATACAGTGGCGTGTGAATATGATAATATGCGATAATACTAAAATCTGTTTTCTGCTTTAATCTTTAAAAGTATCTCAGAGAGTCGATGGGCATGCTAAGAAAAATCGAAGGAGGTGGGGCACGAAAGCTGCTGGTGGCGTCACTAAGGAACTCAGGTCTGATTGGGATCTGTTTCAACTTCGTTCCTGGACACTCCGGTGAACGAGCTGACAGCCTGGATGGAGCAGCTGCCAAGAATGGCGGACGAGCAATGGCACGTACTGACATTCTGAATGCCCTCAGGGCGCGGATTATTCAGTAAATGATCATGAATCTACAGCCATGTTCAGACTGCATGATCAGGTTAAATCTAGGGAGGCCAGAAAGGAGCTCTGCGGGGGAAAATACGGACGAATATCATCCAAACAACACAGAACTGGAATCATCAGTCTCCACACAATGAGAGAAATACTGGGGAGGAAATCTAATCACGTATGGGCATGTCCGACGTGCAATGAGGAGGATTCGTCGACTAAACTGAACGATCTTTCAACAATTACAAAAATGATCAAAAACGTAATTTTCTTTACAAATGAATTGTAAGGACTTACACAATCAATTAAAAAAATGATCAAAAACGTAATTTTCTTTACAAATGAATTGTAAGGACTTACACAATCAATTAAAAAAAATGGTCAAAAACGTAATTTTCTTTACAAATGAATTGTAAGGACTTACACAATCAATAAAAAAAAAACCAGAAAGTTCCTTACACATTATGAGCAAAACCGTATAGATTAGAATGCTTACTATTCCGTAAAAGGTAATAGTTAAACATTGCACGATTACAGTTAATAGTTTACTAGTAAATACGAGTATAATGTATAATAGAAAATCATTTATAGTTTGTTTCAGATTGTTTGCCTCCCTAATTCCAGTAATATCTCGAAAACCGTCTGATAGAATACCATGATTTTTTGCATGCGACCTTAGATTTTCAATGACGTAACGAATTTATCATTTAAATTATCGTATGTGTTACCGTTTCCTCAAAGCGGCAACTTCCTTTGATCTCCTTCATATTTGTATTTATTTTGACACAAAAAACAGAATGTACGGTAAATGAAGATCTTTTACACTTTTTAGAGGAAAAGGCGTAACTTTTATTTTTATATAAGGGACATTATTACTTTATAATAAGAGAGTAAGTAAGTAAGTGTTCCTGTCATGCCTGAAGGTGTATAGGGGAATAAACCGCCACAATTGCACTTTTTCACAACATGCTACCCATTTGGATTGGGCTCTTTTAATTATACAACTAATATTGAATCAAATCAAAATAGGCCGAACATTCACCGAATAGAAATTATTTATTTTAAGAACACAGAATACATCGTCAACTCACTAAAAAAACAGTTCCTGAAGTGGTCCGTATCCAGAGTTTCCAACTCCAACAAAGTCACTTCAGTAAGTTCAAACAAATGAGTTTTATTCAGAATCTGCCGAATCTAATAGACGTATTACCATTTTTGGTTGAATAACCCACAGACCATCGTTTCTCCAATACTTATCTTCCTCAACCATAACATGGTCTTCACAACTAGCCCAATAATCTTTGTCTATGTTTGAAATAGCAACATTGGTAAGCTCTTTAACATCAGATAATTTGAAAGTTTTATTTTCGGATGCTACTTGGCCTTTGATCTTTGCCCAAACTAATTCAATAGGATTTAGGTGTGAGTGATATGGAGGCAGCCTCAAACATCTATGACCATGTTCTTCAATTAATTTATCTATTTGAAATATCTTTGGCCGTTGTATCTGTTTTACAAGTGAAAGTAATTCAGGCTTGAGATACATATCGTTAAATGGTATTTGTTCCCTTGTCAGCCATGTCTTTATTTCAGCTTTAGTGCTTGATGATGTTGGAACTTTATCTTCTTGTGCCACTTTGTTATGGTAAGATGCATTATCCATGATCAAACAAGATGGTCGATCTAATAAAGGCAAAAGAGTGTCTTTAATCCAATCTCTGAACATATGACTGTTCATCTCTGAATGATAATCCTGGTTATCAGTTGACTTTGCAATAAAAACAAGTTCAGCATTCTCCACCAGGCCATTATTTTTGCTCCCAGCATGTGCCACTATAAGGCGCTTTCCTTTGCTGCTAGGTACATACCTTTTAATAGTCCCATCTAATGACTGCCATTCTTTTTCATTTGTGTGGTGGGCATTAATCCATGTTTCGTCCAAGTACACAATGTCATAATCTTCATTACGCATTTGTCTAACTTCACGTAAATATTTGCTTCTTGCAGCTACTAAATGAGGTTTCTCGCAAATGATGTTTCTTCCACAAGAATATTTTCTAAAAGTGAAGCCTAAACTCCGCACACTTCTCCATAGTGTAGTTTTTGATACATCAATACTGGTGTTCTTTTTAAGCCAAATCTTAAGTTTCCTTATGGTAACTTCTTCCCCTAAGTCAAACATTTTACAAATCTCTCTGCGGACAAGTTCTCTGTCAAAACTGTCTAACAAATGTTTTCTTCCTCGACTTATTTCTTTCCTTGAACATTCACATTGAACATTTTTCACTGATCTATGAAACGACCGTTTACTTAAACCTAACACGTGCATCGTTCTCTTTTCAGGATTTGATATGCTGTGATATAGACTCCCTCGTTTTGCCTCTCTACAAAAATATAAATATAATTTCTTTGTAATATTTTGTTCAGTAACAAATTTCAACTTTAAACTCATTGTTAAGGGCACAACTCACAAAACACGCCTATGTAAATAATTTGATTTTGTATTTTTGGTGACGTTATACTAATGACGCGATACAAAAAGTTGACAATTTTAATCCAGTAAGTGCAAAACCAGAATTGCGCACCGAATATAAGAGAAATTTGCTACACATATGTGCAAATATTGACAAAAATCTGACATTTGCAATTCAATAGTGTAAACCGGTGCCTTTACCCACCAACATATAAAGAAAATTCCCAAATGAAGATGTTTAAATCATTCTTGAAGTGATATGGAAGGGGTAAATACTCTTAAATTTTGATTCAAATGTGCCCAAGTTTAATCATACTTTTATCCTCCTGGTAAGCAAGCGCACAAGAAAAACCAGCAGTTTGTTTGCAATGAATTTATTTTTTCTATTACGTTATGAGATTCAGTAGGTTACATGCAAAATATCAGTACTGTAGCACAAATGGTTGCTGAGCTGTGGTTTTTTGAAGTGAGGCAAAAAATCTGAAGCGAACTATAGTATCACATTTCTTATGTAAAACTGGAAAACAATTTTGCATCAACAATATAATGTATATTATAAATATATTGTATAATCGCTATATTATTTTTTATTGTTGTTTCCACCACCCCTTTAAATCATTGTTAACATGTGAAATTGATCTCGATATAACGAATCTGTTATCACGAATTGATTGTAAAGACAAAAACAACACTTTAGTGGCGTGAGTTTAATAACATTAGCCTTAGCTTAGGATACTACACAAAAACAAATACTGTTAACACAACACTGCATTTCGTAATGTTCACCTACTAGCTGCAATAGGCAGAGTTACGGGATTTACAAGTGTATCAATCAGTGGTAGTAGGAAACTCTTTGTACAGAGCTTCGCAGCAGGAGGCAATCTGATCATCAGAAATAGACCCCGTCGAGCAAGTGTTTCGGCCATTTAGCTTCTTGACACTCTAGGGGAGGTGGGCCCGCCTGGGTCATGACTCCCAGGCGTCGATCTCCTGCTGCATTGCCTCTAAGGCTTACACCTTATGTTCGGCACAAAATAACTATACTTCTTACACAAAACTTTCGAAAATAGTTTAACTAACCTAACCTTACACGGTATGTTCGGCGCAAAATAACTACCACTTAATACATAAAACACTCGAAAATAGTTTACCTAACATAAGGCTTACATTGCATGTTCGGCACAAAATAGTTACATTTAATAGGCAGCACACTAGAAAATAGTTTACCTTACCTGTCTTGTCTTGTCAATCATCTACCAACACCACCCAACCCCCACGACATGCCCACTTTGAACGGGAAAAAGAAAACCCGACTCTACCAGCAATGGAGATATCCATAGATTACAAATAACTCATATATATATATATAGTAGCCTCCGTCAGTCATAGTTGACTATGGATTTTTCAGCGCCCCAAGAAATGTTATATATATATGGTATATATCAAAAGATGGACAAGTCAGCCTATGACAACCTGCATCATCAAAGGAAGACAGGGCAGAATGGCGCTCCATGGTAGCCAACCTTCGCTACGGAGGTGGAATTCGATGATGATGATGCTGTAACTCAAATTTGGGTCCGAACGTAAGAACCTCATCCTTCTTTCGGAATATTCCAAAGAGTAGTTGAGACGCCACTTGTGAACTGGGCATATGACTATCTCCATTTAATTCGTTCAGTCTGTGCAAGGAAATGTCGGCCGTAGAGAAAAAAATATTTCTTTTAAAACCTTGCACATGTAAAGTAAGGATGTTGCAGGGTGAAACAGTTTACAGTAATGTATTGTAAGAGTAGGATGTTTACAGTATATAGAGATAGGACGGAGAGAATCATAACAAATATTGATTAGGCGACGCAGATAAACAGGGCAAAAATGAAGGTAAAGTAGAACATAATGAACATAATGAACACAATGAACATAATGAACACAATGAACATAATGAACATAATGAACACAATGAACATAATGAACATAATGAACATAATGAACACAATGAACATAATGAACATTATGAACACAGAGACCAGCGGAAGATTCAAGAAATAGGAGAAGCAAGTGAACGAAATTAACAGATGAAAAATAGGGGGGGGGAGACATTGTGAGATTGGACGGGGGGGGGGGGAGACATTGTGAGATTGGACGGGGGGGGGGGGAAGATTCAGTTAAAAGATACCTGGATTTTGATGTTTGATTTTAGATCAGGATTTTCAGCTGAACAAAGGGGAGTTATATTATATTATATTATATTAGATGAGAGATCACAACAGCTAGGACTAAAGATTAATAGAGATAAGACCAACATTATGAGAATTAATGCAGTTGGCAATAACCAAATAAAACTAGGAGAAATACCTCTACTAGACGTACAATCTTATATATATCTGGGCAGTAATATAGATAAAGAGGGAGGAACAGAAAACGATACCAAAATAAGGATATCAAAAGCAAGAGGAGCTTTCATTGCACTGGGAAACATATGGAAATCCAAAGAAATTAGGCTAAATACAAAAATACAAATTTTCAACTCCAATGTTAAGTCGGTTCTATTATATGGCTGTGAAACATGGAGAATAACAAAATTGACAATCACGAAGGTACAGACTTTCATTAATGGATGCTTGCGCAGAATAAAGGGATGGAAATGGCAGGACAAAGTCACAAACGTGGAATTATGGAAATGTACCGGTCAAATACCAGTGGATAAAGAAATACAGCGAAGACGATGGCGATGGATAGGACACACACTACGGAAACCAACTGAGAGTATTACACAACAGGCCCTTTTTTGGAATCCCCAGGGGAAAAGACAAAGAGGAAGACCAAGGAATTCTTGGAGAAGACAGATTGAAGCAGAGATGAAGATGATGGGGAAGACATGGAATGATCTTAAAAGAATTGCAAAAAACAGAACGACTTGGAAAGTGTTTGTTGAAGACCTATGCTCCACTGGGAGCTAAAAGGTAGAAGATAGTCGAGACGTTATCATCAGCTACCTTTCTTTTTATATAGAAATAGGAAAGAGCATTTCTTGTTTGACTGTAGGAAAATATAGAATTATTTAAGACTTTGAAACCTACATTTTTCCCACCCTTAGCCTTTTGCGTAGCGAGAACCTCTAAAAACATATCTTTATCTAATTTGTTGTGTTGCTTGCTTAACCCCTTACAACTTATTTTATCGTAATCCCCACTACAATGATACGTCTTACTACATAAGCTAACAAGAGCTGTCCCTTCGTACTCTAGTTTAAAAAGCCCGGGTGTTCGTTTGGTGTACGCTTTAACACCCTTACAGCTTATACAGTCTGTTTTGCTAGTATGTTCATCGCAAAAATCGGCAGGAAACCAGTCTTTATATACGCTATTAAACTCAGCCCGCAGCCCTGCCTTAACTATGTCCTCTAGCTTAGGTGCACTTAAAGCTAAGTATAAACTATCAGTATCTGTTTCACATAACTGAAAGTTGGACCTATCTACAAACTTATCTAAGAACTCGAAATAAAAATCTAACATACGAAGTTTTGCATATTGATACACGAAGAAACCGATTTGTAGGGGTAAGTCCCAAACCGTTTTCTTTTTCTCCATCTCAATTTCAAAAAGATCCTCCCCTATTTCAGTCATCTTTTTAAACCGGGAACTATTTATCATTTTTGATATCTCATCCCCCTGAACATACGAGACAGCGCTATGATTGGCCTTATTGGTTAGAGTCTTCCCATAGGCTGAGTTTCCTAAGAGCTTCATCGTATCACTTACTATAGATTGATTCTCGTCTAGATCACCAGCCCTCCTAGCGTCAGAAACCATTTCGCCAAACATTTTAAAACAACTAGACGGTTGATATTCTATCACTTGATAAATTTTTGTTACCACCAATCCGTGGTCTAAATACCATTTTAACAGTGGTGTTGCCAACAAATTTTTTTCCCCGACATAACTACCGATTAGAGTGCGACGAGGGGTTGACAACAAGTTATGCTTGAGAGCATATTCACCCATAAACGAGCCAATATCATCACGCGTGACGTCAATATTTTTGAAATTGGAGTCATCTCACTGAAATGTTCCTTCAGGTGGTCGGGGACGTGTAGATCACATTCCACTAACCCAAAACATGTCCCATCTGAAACAGAAGTCAGGATATGTTTATCACTGAGAGGGAGCCCTTCTTTAGAGTAAGAGGGTCTAGCTCGAGGGATGGCTTTAGAACATACTACTTCTCGTGCGGTTTTGGTGCAGCTTCGGTGCATGTTATTCCACTTTTGGGGTGGGTTCACAGCCACTATCACTACTAGCTTTTTGTTGTTTTTTTGTTGGAGTTTGATATGTAGGGGTGTCAAAAATTATGTGGGAGGTATGCCTTGAGGTTATATTTCAATTTTTTATCGATTTCAGGGGCGTAACCCTAAAAAATTTTAAGGGGGGTAACAATTTCAAAAGTGATTTTTAAGTTAATTTTTGGTGTGGGGATGTCTAAAATAAAGTTTTAGGTAAGCCTACGTGCTAAATTTACGATTTTTATCGATTTCAGGGGCGTAACCCTCAAAAATGGTAAGGGGGGTTACAATTTCAAAAGTGATTTTTACGTAAATTTTTGGTATGGGGATCTCTAAAATAAAGTTTTAAGTAAGTCTACGAGCTAAATTTACGATTTTTATCGATTTCAGGGGCGTAACCCTCAAAAATGGTAAGGGGGTTACAATTTCAAAAGTGATTTTTAAGTAAATTTTTGCAATGGGGATGTCTAAAATAAAGTTTGGGGGTATGCCTAGCGTGAAAATTTACGATTTTTACCGATTTCATGGGCGTAACCCTCAAAAATGCTAAGGGGGTAAAATCCTAAAAGTGGTTTTTTATGTAAATTTTTGCAATGGGGATGTCTAAAATAAAGTTTGGGGGTATGCCTAGAGTGAAAATTTACGATTTTTACCGATTTTATGGGCGTATCCCTAAAAATAGTAAGGGGGTAACAATTTCGAAAGTGAGTTATAAGTACCTTTTTGCTATGGGGATGTCTAAAATAACGTTTTTTGGACCTTGAATATAACTTTCTACTCGTTGTGTCTAACTATTATGACTATGTGAGTAGCTTTTTTGGGATTTTTAGGTCGACTTTTTTAGTATGAGCCTAAATTTTTGTGTTCTGGAGGTAAAATATTAGTGATTTGGCCACTCTTTTTGGGACCTTGAATATAACTTCCTGCTCGTTGTGTCTAACTAGTATGACTATGTGAGTAGATTTTTATGGTTTTGAGGTCGATTTTTTTAGTATGAGCCTACATTTTTTGTGTTCTGTGGGTAAAATATTTGCGATTTGACCAAACTTTTTTGGGACTTTGGATGTAACTATCTGCTCGATGTGTCTAACTAGTATCAGTATGGGAGTGGATTTTTAGGAATACAACTAGACTGACAATTGAGCCTGAAGAAACACGTAGAGAATCTCACTAAGAAGGCAATACAAAGACTCCAACTAATGAAAATGTCTGACCTTACCTCCTAGGTTTCTGACCTTTCCTCTTTGGTTTCTGACCTTCCCTCCTTGTTTTCTAACACAGCCTCCTAGGTTTCTGACCTTGCCTCTTTGGTTTCTGCCCTTGCCTCCTAGGTTTCTGACCTTGCCTCCTAGGTTTCTGACCTTGCCTCCTAGGTTTCTGACCTTCCCTCTGTGGTTTCTGACCTTCCCTCCTTGGTTTCTGACCTTGCCTCCTAGGTTTCTGACCTTGCCTCCTAGGTTTCTGACCTTCCCTCTTTGGTTTCTAACCTTGCCTCCTAGGTTTCTGTCTTTGCCTCTTAGGTTTCTGCCCTTGCCTCTTAGGTTTCTGCCCTTGTCTTTTTGGTTTCTGACCTTGCCTCCTAGGTTTCTGTCTTTGCCTCTTAGGTTTCTGCCCTTGCCTCTTAGGTTTCTGCCCTTGCCTCCTACGTTTCTGACCTTCCCGTTTCTGACCTTCCCTCTTTGGTTTCTGACCTTCCCTCCGTGGTTTCTGACCTTGCCTCCTAGGTTTCTGTCTTTGCCTCTTAGGTTTCTGACCTTGCCTCTTAGGTTTCTGACCTTCCCTCTTTGGTTTCTGACCTTCCCTCCTTGGTTTCTGACCTTGCCTCCTAGGTTTCTGTCTTTGCCTCTAAGGTTTCTGCCTTTGCCTCTTAGGTTTCTGCCCTTGCCTCCTAGGTTTCTGACCTTTCCTCTTTGGTTTCTGACCTTCCCTCCTTGGTTTCTGACCTTGCGTCCTAGGTTTCTGTCTTTGCCTCTTAGGTTTCTGCCCTTGCCTCCTAGGTTTCTGCCCTTGTCTTTTTGGTTTCTGACCTTGCCTCCTAGGTTTCTGACCTTCCCTAAATTGACGAAGACAACTTTTGAAATAGCATGTGAGGGACAAAAGTTCCGATAGGTGACCATGTCCTTTCTGACCTTCCCTCCTTGTTTTCTAACACAGCTTCCTAGATTTCTACTGGGGGCAAATGTTTGCGATTTGGCGGGACTTTGGATGTAACTATCTGCTCGATGTGTCTAAGGTGGAGTTGAAAACTCAGTTTAATGGGAGGGAGTTTCGGTTAGGTGATAGAAATATCCCTGTGGATGGGTGGGATAAATCCAATAGAAGAGGCTATAATTGTCATGGTTGTCTGTACCATGGTCACAAAGACTGCCCCCTTACCAAAGATAAAGATAGAAACCCTGTTAATAATAAGCCCTTGTTCGAGCTGTTTGAAAAAACCTGTGAGATACACACCTACCTAACCGCGGAGGTAAAAGTCCCAGTAGAAGTTATGTGGGAATGTGAGTGGCAGGCTCTGAAAAAGGCTGACCCAACCATTAGGGCCTTCCTTTCTAAAGCCATCCCTCGAGCTAGACCCTCTTACTCTAAAGAAGGGCTTCCCCTCAGTGATAAACAGATCCTGACTTCTGTTTCAGATGGGACATGTTTTGGTTTAGTAGAATGTGATCTACACGTCCCCGATCGCCTGAAGGAACATTTCAGTGAGATGACTCCAATTTTCAAAAATATTGACATCACGCGTGCTGATATTGGACCGTTTATTGGTGAATATGCCCTCAAACATAACTTGATGTCAACCCCTCGTCGCACTCTAATCGGTAGTTATGTCGGGGAAAAAATTTTGTTGGCAACACCACTGTTAAAATGGTATTTAGACCACGGATTGGAGGTAACAAAAATTTATCAAGTGATAGAATATCAACCGTCTAGTTGTTTTAAAAAGTTTGGGGAAATGGTTTCTGACGCTAGGCGGGCTGGTGATCTAGACGAAAATCAATCTATAGTAAGTGATACGATGAAGCTCTTAGGAAACTCGGCCTATGGGAAGACTCTAACCAATAAGGCCAATCATAGCGCTGTCTCGTACGTTCAGGGGGATGAGATATCGAAAATGATAAATAATTCCCGATTTAAAAAGATGACTGAAATAGGGGAGGCTCTTTTTGAAATTGAGATGGAGAAAAAGAAAACGGTTTGGGACTTACCCTTACAAATCGGTTTCTTCGTGTATCAATATGCAAAACTTCGTATGTTAGATTTTTATTTCGAGTTCTTAGATAAGTTTGTAGATAGGTCCAACTTTCAGTTATGTGAAACAGATACTGATAGTTTATATTTGGCTTTAAGTGCACCTAAGTTGGAGGCTATAGTTAAGTCAGGGCTGCGGAATGAGTTTAATAGCGTATATAAAGACTGGTTTCCTGTCGAGTTTTGCGATTATCATATTAGCCAGACAGATTGTATAAGCTGTAAGGGTGTTAAAGCGTACACCAAACGAACGCCCGGGCTTTTTAAACTAGAGTACGAAGGGACAGCTCTTGTTAGCTTATGTAGTAAGACGTACCATTGTAGTGGGGATTACGATAAAATCAGTTGTAAAGGGTTAAGCAAGCAACACAACAAATTAGATAAAGATATGTTTTTTAGAGGTTCTCGCTACGCAAAAGGCCAAGGGTGGAAAAAATGTAGGTTTCAAAGTCCTAAATAATTCCATATTTTCCTACAGTCAAACAAGAAATGCTCTTTCCTATTTCTATATAAAAAGAAAGGTAGCTGCTGATAACGTCTCGACTACGCCTTTAGATATTTAACTCTTTACGCTACCAGCTTAGCCTATCCAGGAATCTTTAACAGTTTCACCCATTATGAATCATTTGTGCCATATAGTTAAGCGGACACCTAACTACATAACTATAAATAAAGGTTATCCCTGTACTAAATATTTACTCAATGTACTAAATATGTTTGTAATGTTATATAATATCCACTGTATGTTATACACCTATTGAGATAATAAAAGGATAAAAATATATCGTTTGTTTTCTGTTTTAAATTTAATGTTTTTCATTGATGTATAATCTACTAACCTATCACTAACGATCAAGTACATAAAGAACTCCAAAGTCAGCATACACCAGACATAAACAGGTCACTTCCGGGGTCACCGAGAGTAGAGGTCAACATCCGGACACGCGCGGTCATGGTTAACTCCCCTTGTCTTTCGTGTACATGTGGTGCGCTGCGCACCACACTATATATCTTTGTTAATTTAGCACCACAATAATAACCAGTTGGAACATTGTATACTACTGTTGTCTAGTGTGTATCTTTGCAGCGAATGGCATTAGTGTTCACAACAGGCTCTACACGTTTCCTACCAAGGTGTTTAAGAATAAATCGTACGCCCAGATCAAACATAACTGAGAGAAAAAAATGTGAACACCACCGTCTTAAAAAGCACATCAACATAATAAAATTATTGAACAAATCTACATATTTTATACATCAAATGAAAGAAGATTGGCGTAAGAGTACATATGTAGTAAAAATGCTAAAATAATATAATAATTATAAGGAAATAAGAAGATTTATAGAAAAATGTCTCAGAATCTGCGATAAATAAAATGTGTCTCATTTCACCTACCAGATCTTGCCATATGATCCATCACATTCGCGTTGTCTTTATGATTATATCATGTCAGTATTAATAATCTTGGACACAGACAGTTTTTGTTTCTTCATAATTAGCACATTAAAGCTCCCAAAACTTGTAATTTTATGTTATTAACGTTATGTGCCACCTTGCATGGACAAAAACATATATCTTGTCTTATAAAAATATTAGAAAAGAGTTAAAAAGATTTTTTTATTTACTCGGAGACTAAACCATAATCGAATAATATAAAAACGTTGTGCTATGATTCGTTACAAACATTAGAATCGATTAGAAAATTATTTGCACTAAATAGTTTGATGTCCGAGCTACCGAGTTTAGTGCTATGTGCACACCGTGAGCTGTTTTTTTTTCCATCCGGATCGTGTTTCGACATATGGTTTGCTTATGACGAATGGTGATATCATATGACGAAGGACAGTTCGACTGCGTTCACTTTCGGTGCCGCTTCACTTTATGTCATTTGGCGTGTGCTGTAGCTGCTTTGATGAGGACTGCAGCTGCCTTTCTTTGTTTAGATCCTTTAATGAGATGAGATGTTAATTCGGATGATTTCACTGGCACAAGCGGTTCAGCAATTATGGATTATATTTCGTTTGCAGTGAGACCGGGACACCTTCGACAAACTATTACTACTAGTTTGATGTAAATCGTCTAATTTTGTATCGAAAGCGTCTAATTTTGTATCGAAAGGCAGAGGATGAACTTTCGACTTGATTTTGGCAGCATCCATAGATGTCGAGCATTACTAATGTGCAAGGAAGAATAAACATTGAAGATAATAAATGCAGTTTTTGAAATACGCATAAATGTCTTTTGTCTTTATAGACTGTTCATGTGGCAGTTTTTGAATTTTTAAATGATAGTGTTGATGATGGGATGCTTAAGGATTATACCACAAATTGAACATTCTGAATTCAGGAATATCAAAAGTAGTAAGTAAAGATTTATTTATTGTCGCTGTAAAGTAGTCTTTGAATCAAGGATTTAATCAATTTATTGAACACAATCATCGTATCATTTCACTCAGGCAGCCAGAAATAGAAAGAGAAGATGCACAAACATACAAACAATTGAAAAGAACAGACAATAAAAATAAAACAATTGAAAGATCAAGAATCAATGCAAACCCTAGAAGAGAAACTAACGAAGGAATTCAAGAAATTCCCTAATAAAGTAAAACAATAGAAGAAAATTGGAAGCAGTATAAGAACACAATAGAAAAGAGAAAAAAAACGAGAGAAAAAAAAAACCATGGTCCCACTGAACTCAAATGACAATGACGGACAGCCAATATCAATTAACCAACATATCCAACATATTCAACAGAGATGGGAATAATATTTCGAAGACCTGTTGAACATAGCACCAATGACAATTAACACAACAAAAACCACACCAGAATGCACACATACTTAACCTAAAATCATAAAAGAGGAAAGCAAAGAAGTAACCAAATATGTACACAAAAATAAAGCACCATTGATAGACAAACAACTAGTAGAAATAATAGAAGTAGCAGCAGTAGTTGGGACAGGAGAAACGTGGCTGCAAGAAATATTCAAATCAACATGGCTCCAACAGCAAGTCCTAGAAGACTGGCAACGGGCAATCATCGCACCAATATGAAACGAAAGGTAGCAAGAGAAACTGCAATCAATATAGAGGCATCTACCTTCTCAGCCATTTGAGAAAGTTATGCGTCAAAATTATGGGAAAAAAGGCTGAGGCTGATAATAAAACTGCAGTTAAGCGATTCTCAAATGGGGTTCATACAGAAAAGACCATTGGTCAGAGAGATTTATAATCGGCCCTGTCGTATCAATTCAGTCCATTTCGAGACTGACCCAGCTCAGGAACACAGGGAAGTGACCACTTTTATTTTTCCTCTCTTTAGTATCTAGCATATTATCGCCATGTTGTTAGATTTGTTAATATATCGTTATATATAATTTGTGTGTTTGTTGTTCGTCCAGATGAAGGCCTACTTGGCCGAAACGTCGACTTTTGTTTCGTCTATTACCACGTAAAGCTGTCACCATACCACTTTTTTTCTTCTTTTTTTAGTATCGCCACCCTAGATACAAGAACAATAAGTAAAATAGCACTACCCAGATTAAATGTGTTAGACGAATCGCATAAAACAGCTCGAGAGATAAGTTCAGAAATGAAGAAGAAAGGTGAGAAAAAAATCTAGGAATAATTCCTCCCATTAAGTACATATAGAAACAACAGATGAAATGGTTTGGCCACGTGATAAGGCAGAAAGATCAAAATACTTCAAGGCTCCAGTTAATGTTGCGAAAACATCAGACCAAGTGGCCGACCACGAAACAGATGGATTTATGGAATATTAGAAAAACTAGGAAACACCATAAAACATAACAACGAAAGAGCAAAAGACCGCAAATTATATCTCCCCTCGACGCTTAAAGGCAAAAGAGGAAGGAACGAAGAAGAAGAATCGTTTGAGTTGGTGTCACTAAGTCTGTTGAATTATATCTTATCTCTATCAATGACAATGTACTCCATCCAACATGTTCTCCACTCTGCGCTCTCTTGGATTCTTTCAAATGATGGTCAGTTTTGTTACTAGGCGATAACCGTTAACAACAGCAGCAACCGGTTCATATAGTGTTTTCTTTTGCCTGCTAGTGATGTTTTCTGGTTCCAATCTCTGCCAGCAGGAATCATCAGTCGTGACTACTCTACCTCTACAAAATATATCGGGACTTAAGTAACTATTTTATTCAACGAACGATTTGTCGGCTCACATTCTATGTCTTAGGGAGTGGAACTCACTTCTTGCTTTTATATTCGTCCCTAACTATATAGGTATTATGTAGTTACTGTTAACGGTTTGGTGCCACCTGTCCAGTCTAGGGCTTGCGACTCAATAAAATGTGATGTCTCTCCCTTTGTTTCGTGTCTGTGTCTACCTACCTACCTACCTAACTAACTAACTAACTAACTAACTAACTAACTAACTAACTACCTGCCTGCCTGTATGTCTGTCTGTCTAATCAATTAATTATTTTTTCGGCCTTTATATATATGAGCATGCCCTGTCACTAGTCCACGTTCAGCCTGGCCTTCTGACCGGAAGCTGCCACAAGGTCATTGTGTCAAACATCTCGCCAGCGGCTTTCAGGTGTGCCGATCCTGCTAACACAATGCCCTTCAAGGTCAATTTGCAGCAACATCCGCTTGCACCTGTTAGAATTTATTATTACTTTGGCTATTTGGTTATTTGATTATGGAAGGTCCCGGTATCACTGCAAACGAATTAAAATCCATAATTGCTCAACCGCTCGTACCAGCGTAATCATCCGAATTAATATCTCATCTCCCAAACAAAGAAAGGTAACCGCAGTCCCCATCGTAGCGGTCTCAGCACACGCCAAAAGACATAAGGCGAAACCGCGCAGAAAGTGAACACAGCCAACTGTTTCCTGTCATACGATATCATCTTACATCGTAAACAATTGGAATATTGAAACATGATCAAAATGGATGAGACACACAGCTCACGGTGCGCACTGAGCACTTAACTCAGTAGCTCCTGCAACAAGCCAGACTTGGAATATGAGGAAACTGCAACAAGGAACACTTGTCATGCATAGCCTTCAATTGTTCCCGCCGCCTATCCACAATATACCGGAAGTTCACGTCCTCTTGAAAATGATGATCGTCGTATTTTTTTTTTAAATGTAGAGCGCTTGATGATGTTAGGCCATCGTTGTTGACTACAATTCCGAACATATAGACACACAGTTAGTCAGATTATCCCCGTCGCACATCAAACAACAGACCGTAAGATTATCGTACGGCCAGTCTAGGGATGTACGATGAGCCATTACGATGACGTAGCAAACAAAAATGTCGTACACACAATTTCGCTCCCTTTAGATTCATGATTACTCTAGTGAAAACAGCCTACGACGAACTGACCACGGTGCAAATTTCCTAAAAAGATAAAATTGCAGCTGACGAAGTAGTTTACATTAATGGGCAACATGGAAATAACTTGCGTCAAGGAATTCCAACAACGGTCATGAACAGCACCAATGTGACGTAAAGCGCAGATCCAGTCTAGACGTTGGAAGGTCGCATTCACAACACTTGATTTGTCAAAACTGGACTGTCGCCGGCGTACGACTTCGTTTTAGTGCCGCAGATGTAATAAGTAGATCATCATTTTTACTTTAACGCAGAAAAGTGCAACGGAGAATCGAAATTAATCAGATTCCGAATGCAGTTCTGCAGCGATTGAGGGAACATTACCTAGATCCACCATCTTTACAACGGAAGTCCATTATTACTTTATTTACTCGTACCCATCCACTTGTTCTTTCTATATATCTTTTCATCTCTCTATCCAGTATTGTAATATTGAAAGTGAACTGCTGTCCATTTTCGGTATTATCAGATATTTATTTAGTCAAATTCTCTCATAGCCGATTATGTTAATATTCAAATGGCAGGGCCTACAACAAAACGAGGAAGATAAATGTATGTGTTAGAAATTTTTATCTTTTTTTTTCTCTTGCGCAAAAAGGAAAAAAAACTTCAACTTTTACTTGATTATACTTGTCATCGGTTCCGTAGCGTCTTTATGTGCTGCTCGTGCGGAGCACGCTCAAATGAATCTAATAACATGATATTTTTGATAGTATGCCATTAGTTGTGTAAAATATTAAACATAACATTGTTAATATCGTGAAATGACTACTGCCTGACTGTTGATATAAGCAAATAGTAAAGTTTTCTCTGAGAAAAATCTGATGTCCTTCTGATTTATTATTAACATAAGCCAGAATTATGTCCCTTTTGGTAACAAATAATAATACATAAATATTATTATATGGGGAACTTCCGAGGCGATAATAGGGAATAATAGAACAAATAAGTATGTGTTAGCACTCGGAAAAATTAACAGACAAACAACAACAGAAAAAAACGAAGAACAATATATGGTCCGAAGTGGGATCGAACCCGTACTCCCTGGCACCGCGCCTTGCCACGAGAGGCCGAACGCTTGGCACACTGCCACTCAGCCAACTAAAAATTGGCTATTGTAGTAGTGTCTTCCACGAAAGGCGCTCTCAATGACTATAGCATAGGGTAACGATCTCAGACCGGAAATAAATTGTATATTTGTACTTTCCTATTAATGCAAGTATCTCCCAGTAGGGCTGAATACTTGTGTTGTAGACAAACATTTATTGGACGAAACAGCACGAATAGTAGTTTCCAGTGGTTCCCCATATAATAATATTTATGTATTATTATTTGTTACCAGTATATAACCACTGGAAACTACTATTCGTGCTGTTTCGTCCAATAAATGTTTGTCTACAACACAAGTATTCAGCCCTACTGGGAGATACTTGCATTAATAGGAAAGTACAAATATACAATTTATTTCCGGTCTGAGATCGTTACCTATGCTATAGTCATTGAGAGCGCCTTTCGTGGAAGACACTACTACAATAGCCAATTTTTAGTTGGCTGAGTGGCAGTGTGCCAAGCGTTCGGCCTCTCGTGGCAAGGCGCGGTGCCAGGGAGTACGGGTTCGATCCCACTTCGGACCATATATTGTTCTTCGTTTTTTTCTGTTGTTGTTTGTCTGTTAATTTTTCCGAGTGCTAACACATACTTATTTGTTCTATTATTCCTTATGTCCCTTTTCTTTGCCATGTATTAAATCTCGCACTCAGTGGTTCTATAGTTAGATTCGATAGTGAACCGGATGTGGTTGCTAAATGTAGAACAAACGTATGGGATATTATGTTTGCGATAACAGTATAAAGCACACAGCTTTTTAAAAGAAGCGCCCTGTACTAGTCTATTACCTATTACTGGGCGGATAGATTATTGTATACATAGGGTGGAGTGTTGTGATTTTTATTTCATAACAATTTTAAGTTAAATTTCTTGTATTCAATGAAATGAAGGAGGAATACAATTATTATATAGTGTAAGATCCTCTGGCAAATAGATATTAAGAATCTACTAGAAACCTTTTCTGTGGAGCTCTTTAAGATTGGCTTATTGAATCACATTTGATCACATCGGTTTAAAAGTAAACTATATTTATAACTATAATTTATGCAAGTCTTGCATTTACTTATGTTGACTATTTCTTGTACTACAAGTTCTAGAAAGCTCATTTTCTGCTTTGAGGAGAATACATATTTACAATAGGTGCTTCAGAGTCAAGGTCGTTTGAGTAGCTTGTTTCTATGGAAAAGGGAATGTTACCAGACTGGGCATTGACACTTTTTTTTTTAACTTTAGTGATTAAAGACAAGACAAATGAAATTTTTGGGGCATGTTAAAAGACACAACAGCCTACTAAAAGTAACATTGGAAGGGAAAATACAAGGTAAAAGAGGCAGAGGCAGACCAAGACTAACATGGCCGAGTAACATCAAAAGATGGACAAGTCAATCTATGACAGCCTGCACCATCAAAGCAAGAAACAGAGTAGAATGGCGATCCATGGTAGCCAACCTTCGTTGTGGAGAAGGCACTCGATGATGATGATGAGTGATTAAAATGTTTCTGAGTAGAGAAAGGAGGTGGAATTAATATACAAATTACAAATACATAAAGTATTAAGATACACAACGAGCCTTCAACAAACGTTGTGAGAACACCAGACCCAAGGGTCGACCACGAAAACGATGGGTCTATGGAATATTAGAAGCACTAGGTAACATAACAGCAGCAGTGGCGAACAGAAGAGCAAAAGATCGCAAATTATATCTCCCCTCGACGCTGAAAGGCAGATGAGGAAGGAAAGAAGAAGAAAAAGAAGAAGTTGAATATTATGTACATGAAAATAACATAGATTATGGAAATTCATTTTAGTCAAATATATTTTTTTAAAAGAATATTAAACCCTCACTCTGTAGCGCAACTAATATGGATCAGGAGACGTCACTGTTTATGACTGAGGATACGACAATTGTATAATTACTAGTCTTAAGACAGAGTTGGACATTTTGTGATATAAGCAAGCACAATAATCACATGGGGAAGTGAATTAGGTATGATTAGAAATAGCGACGCTGAAACTTGATTCGGCAAAATACGTGTCTGTCCCGTCGGCTGAATCTGGCGCTTTGATTGTATCTGTCTGACCAGCTAAAACAAATATTTGTTATCGCATAAATATCTTAAAATTACGTGTTCGTTGATATTTTCTTATAAAGTTTAAAACGTACGGGTCCGCGATCATTGAAGCGTGTGCTTTTATTTATCCTCTGTTCCCCACGAATAGTTTCAGCCCTGTAACAAAAAAATTGTATAGCACGCCTCGCCAGTTGCAGATATAGACGGCCTGCTATGTGGTAGATGTAGTCATGGACATGTGACATATTGGATTGTGTCCTACATTGCAACATTAATGTTAACGGGAATTTCCGCAATTATTATTTCGCTCTTTAGGAACTTCTTGCATAATCACCAGGACAAACAGACTTCCTCATTTCTATTTTATCATATTCATTGTGGATTCAAAAACAGGTATGGATTATCAAACCCACTAGTGATGTAGGTGAGATTTGTTCATTGAGACGAGAGTAATTACTATTATTTAACGTGTATTTCAGGCAGGGTAATCAAACATAACAATGTGTTTGGACTTCCGTCTACAAGATGGCGGTTCTAGTCCACGTCCTCTCGATTGCTGCAGAAAATGCACACCGGGTCTAATTAATTTTGGATCTTCTTTGCACTTTTCTGCGAAGTCAAAATGATGATATGCTTGATACATCTGTGTCGCTAAAGCGAGGTTGTAGGCCGACAACAGTCCGTTTTTGACGACTCAGTGTTGTGAGTGAGACCTTCCACCGTCTAGACTTGATCTGCGCTTTACGTCACACATTGATGCTGTTCATGACCGATGATGGTATTCTTTGACGCAAGTTATTTCCATGTTACACATTAATGTAAACTACTTCGTCAGCCGCTGTTTTGTCTCTTTGGGGAATTTGCTTCGTGTTTTGTTCGTCGTAGGCTGCTTATACTAGAGTAATCACACAGAAATCTAAATGAAACGAGATTAAGTGTTGGGCGACTTTTGTGCGTGCTACGTCATCGTAATGGTTCCCTAAACCGGCCGTGCGCAAATCTTACGGTATGCTGTTTGATGTGCGACGGGGATAATTTGACGACTGACTGTGTGTCTATATGTTCGGAATTGAAGTCATCAACGATGGCCTAACATCATCTAGTGCTACGACGATCATCATTTTCAAGAGGACGTGACTTACCGGTATATGGGGATAGACGGCAGGAACAATTGAAAGCTATGCATGAAAAGCGTTCCTTGTTGCAGTTTCCTCACATTACAAGTCGCATGGCTGTGTTAGTCACCTCTAGTGACTCGGGCAGACGGTGCTCGTAAACCTGGGAAGGCCGACTTGCTAAGGGCAGAATCCCCCTACAGAAAAGATCATCTGCTGCCTTGCAGGAAGATTGGGGACAATCAAAGGCTATGGAAAGCAAACCTGAATAAAATGCTGACTGAAATCGGATGCACTGGGCCACTGGCTCAGAACACAAGTATATGAGACCAATTAGTCCCTTCGAGACACTTCACCTCCCACCCCCTTCACAAATATGTATGCTACTACTTGAGTATATTTACTGTAAATTATAGAATTATCGTTGTAATTCTCATTTCCTTATATTAGATTTCAACAATAATTTGGACACTACAAGGTCTGCTTAACCAATCAGAATTGGCCTTTCATTCCACGAATGTTGCGTTTCCTGCTGCGCGTGTTTTCTCAATTTTACTAGAATTTCATTCCACTTGTTTTTAAATACGATTTTCTGAACAACAACAAAATGAGTTACAGAAATATAACAAAAGTAAATATCAGCGAATGTGAACACAAACTGTGAAGGTCATTATCAAAGTCCTGACCCGTCTGATAGGTGTCCATTTTGTGGTAGTGTGAACAGGTTAATGTGTCCATATAAGCCAAAGAGCCACGTCAATGATAACGATGTTATGTCTCCCTGGGAGCACAAGATGGCGGTTTGTGATAAGCTAAAAATAAACACAAATATGTCGAAACGTAATAACTGACCTACTGCCCAACAAAGAAACAGTCCAAGGTAAGTGTCCTTGTTAGGACGTCACAATGCATACATTTGTTAAAGATAAATGATAAACGAAAGTATTAATGAAAAAAGATTAGTACAGATAGTGGTACATATTCTAATCAATTCTATTCATGGAATTAGTTTCACTGCAGTCGGGGCATCCGCATACCCGGTCCACCGACCGTCTCAGCATTTCTTGAAGCATGTACAGACTGATTGTTTATGTAAGATCTTGATAGTAATCATATAATCGTAAAGATTAGAGACAATAAAGTCAGTAAAAAAGTGAAGAGCCCCGTCACGCCAAGTGGCGTATAGGGAATAGAGTGTTAGTGACCAAGTTTTACAGACCTTCAGCACATGATTTTTGGGGTAATATGGTCGGTATTACGCCCGTGCCGCTTTACTTTCTCAGAAAAAAATCCGGTACCCATTTAAGGCTGGGGGAACCCGGAAGCCGTCGGTTGGAATCGAACCCTACCTCTTGTCCTTTATAGTCCAATTTACTAACCACTGAGCTATCGCGGCGCCTAGAGACAATAAAGGCAAAGTGTAATCACCATCATTAAATTACAGGCTGGAAGTTCAAATCCACCCCTCTATATATGGGCTGCACATTACAATGATTATTATACAATACATCGCCTGTCCCGATCTAAACCAATTTTGTCATTCTGTCTCATTTTGTCTCCGCTTTCCTGGCCCGTGATATTTCGTCTGCCAATACATTTATCATTGCTGACTGGTATATGTTTCATTTCGTCCTTCGACACTCTGGACGTGAAAGGAAATGAAACTTGAGCTGACAGCCTGGTTGGAATGGCGGCCGTGTATTGCAGACCTTCAATGGAGTGGGATGACGTTCTGGGTGTACCGAAGGAGATAGGGAAAGATAACGACGATTCAGTCAATGATCGTGAAGCTACAGCTATGTTCAGACTGAGTGAACATCAGATCAGAACTGGAGATGACAGAAATGAGCGTTAGATGAGAAGACACAGAAAAATAAAAAAAATCATCACAGAACTCAAGTATTCAGTCTCCACACACAAATTGGGGAGTAGATCTGAGCACTTATGGACTTGTGTGACGTGATGTGTGGATGATCAGTTGACTAAACTAAACTAAACTAAACTAAACTAAACTAAACTAAACTAAACTAAACTAAACTAAACTAAACTAAACTAAACTAAACTAAACTAAACTAAACTAAACTAAACTAAACTAAACTAAACTAAACTAAACTTCAATTCCAAATCGCATTGTAGATAGAGGCGGTCAACATTTACTATGGGCCAGGCTTAAAAATGCTGTTGCTTTTTGAAACCATGAGATAAATGACCCACTTTGAATGTTGAAACTATTGTAATGTATAAATCGTGTTACTGATTACAAGTGGGTGAAATGAAGTGCCTTCGCCTAGAGTAGTGCGCTTGAGTAGTTGTAAATTGTAAATCTACCATCTCTACCATTTTCTTGAATAGTTTCTCAACACACCAGACAATGATAACTAACTTCACTGTGTTTGTCATATCAAACGATGGCGAATGTCATGAAGTTTGTCGTACAATCTTCAAAACTCTTTGCCACAAATTCTCCTTTGAGGTTTCAAACGCCACCATTTTTTTTCACTAATAAAATAAACATTTACTGGCAATATGCTCTGTTGAATGGCAACATTCTCTGAACATTTATTTCCACAGAAAAATATATTGTCTAACTTTCCGAAGATTGAAAAAAAAAACATGTGCTAACGTATCATGTCTTCCGCACTGTGTCCCTTCAATGAAATAAAACTGTCATGTTTCAATTGGAGATGATGTTTCTGGTTTATTCGTGAAGAACAGTAACTTCTTAGTTATAAATTACGCACACAGTTTTGTTATGATACAAATAAATAGTTAATTCGAAGTCATATTTCCTGGAAATTACGACATTTTAAAATGCACGTTCCTTTTTCCTGTTCCTTGAGTGCATCATTGGGTAACCAACTGGTGATAGCTTACTTGTTCCTTGAGTGCATCATTGGGTAACCAACTGGTAATAGCTTACTTGTTCCTTGAGTGCATCATTGGGTAACCAACTGGTGATAGCTTACTTGTTCCTTGAGTGCATCATTGGGTAACCAACTGGTGATAGCTTACTTGTTCCTTGAGTGCATCATTGGGTAACCAACTGGTGATAGCTTATTACTAATTTTTAACGTCTTCCCTATTAAGGTGTACCTACCGTCCACAATCATCTTCTCTTACAAATATCGATACTTAAAATAAAGCTGAAACATCCTTTAGATCTCCTGACTTGAGTATCCTAGAAAAGAGCTGTCATCGTTGAGTTTCTCATTAACAAGGATGTCGTTCTTTGCAGTCTGACGTGTTTGTGAACACGTATTAAACTTATATGATCAGAAATATGACGAAATCTTTTCTTTTTTGTCGACACTGTTTAACTCACCGCTGTTTTTTTTTGTTCGTTTTCTTTTCTTTTTCAGGCTTATTTAAAAATAATAGTGTGCTATGTTTTACGACAGCCGGTAAAAATGTTTTGTAATTTGCTAATAAATAGTTAAGGCAAACATGAATGTTATGTACTGTTAAAAGACAGACTTCTGAGTGAGATCCCACCCCACTCCCCCAGCTTACATGGCAACTATGAGGTCTCGTATAAGAGATACATTTAGAATTTGATTGCTGACCTGTAAACGTAGTTCGGTGTTCAGTTTTGAAGAGCTCTTCAGTCAGAGCATCAGGAAGATAAAGAAGCTACTTGAGAAATGCACTACATTGAAGGGTAAGTACGAAGAGGAAGACTAAAGTTGACAACAATTTTCAGGGTCGTGCCTTGACTCTTTCGTACGAAAACGCAAAACTGTTCAACCTATCTTTGACCTCCCTTGATTCATCACTGTATCTGTGTCGTCATTGTTTCTTTCACACACCACATATCACACACCACATACCACTTATACTCGCAGGAAATGTGTGTAATTACAATGATATATGTATTTTCTGATTTCCTGAACGATTTCTTTAAAAAGTGCAAAACTCTGACAGACCCCGTATTTTTGTATCTGCTCAGAGCCGAATGTACTGGAATATTTTTCATTCAACCTCGTGTGCTGGTTCGTGCTTGTGGGATGTAGACTACCCATCAATGTATTAACCGATTATATTGGTTAGTTAAACAGTCAACAACAGAATTGATACGATGCACTGTAGATAGAAGATTGTGGAAGGACATGATCGCCTACGCCAACCGGTATGGCACCAATGATGATTGGTTAGTTAAAATATGTTTTAGTGGACTGGTTTTAGTATGAAGAAGTAGCGTCACTGTAGTCAAGACATGCCCATATCCACAACGCTGTACTATCCAAAAGTCACCGAAAAGTGTCTACACAGATCGTTCCAGTTACATTCTAGTTATGGGTTGTTCATTTTTGCCCACAGAGCGTACTTGTTCTTTCCTCACCCGGTCTCACACCCCGATCCTTCAGTCGATGAATAGGGGAGTTAGTCCCCCGAGGCCGTTTTATCTCCTAAGATAAACCGACTCTAAAGGCACTGTAGTAAATTTTAACACACATTGCCACATTTCAGTCGGCCAGTCAATCAGCCTTCTCATTACCAGGGTGTGTCCAGTCCGTTATATCCACGTAAGAGCTGTGACCTGTTACCTTTCGAGTTTATATGTTAGTGAACTGCATTAAATAAATAAGGTATTATTAGCGGAATATATTTAGTATAGGAGTACACACAAAAATGGCGATTCTTTCTTTCTGACGTTGGTAATAAGTTTTTCCCCTTTAGTCTTTCAAAAACATCATTGTTACTCTTTTAACTTTTTATGATTTTCTCGACATTTTATTTTCCTTTGAAATCACATTTCTGTGGTCTCTGAGGTTTTCCTTGCCGTCCGATTGTTCAGCATCCTTATGTCGTGACTGGCCCTACACAACAATGAAGATATCTTTTTTTGGTTTCTATTATTTTCATTGTCACAATGGGTTAAACACGTATCTTTTCTCTCCCACTGTAATGTACCATTTGCTGTTGCGCACCATTAGGCCTATCAAAGCATCTATGGTTTTATTCTGTAAATAATTTTCACTCTTAGATATTAAGATCATATTAAGAGCATATCATAATCATAGTTCAAGTTGTTTATATTAAAATCCATGACTTATGTATGTTTTGGGTATGTCCTCTTTGAAACGAAGATCTACTTCGTTCAACAGAATAGACACATACATTGATATAAAACAATATTTAACACATAAAGTTGTTAATTCGATGGCTTCGTTTCAGACGTTTGTGACCTTGGTAGCTAAGGATCTATAACTTACTACCACTGTGTGTCTATATGTTTGGAATTGGAGTCATCAATGATGGCCTAACATCATCAAGTGCTATGACGATCATCATTTTCGGGAGGACGTGAACTCTCATGGTATATGGTGGATAGGCGGCAGGAACCATTGAAGGCTATGTCTGAAAAGTGTTCCTTCTTGCAGTTTCCTCATATTCCAAGTCCGGCTTGTTGCAGGAGCTACTGAGTTAAGTGCTCTGTGCACACCGTGAGCGGTGTGTCTCATCCGTTTTGATCCTGCTTCAATATCCCGCTTCTTTACGATGAATGATGACATCGTATGACAGGGAACAGTTGGCTGTGTTCACTTTCTGCGCGGTTTCGCCTTATGTCTTTTGGCGTGTGCTGAGACTGCTACGATGGGGACTACAGTTACCTTTCTTTGTTTGGGAGATGAGTTAATAATTCGGATGATTCCACTGGCACGGGCGGTTGAGCAATTATGGATTTTAATTCGTTTGCTGTGATACCGAGGCCTTCCATAACCAATAACCGATATTTAACACACTGCTTCATCCGCTGGAAAATCTCCATTTAATCGCTGACACTTGTGACTGCTTTTTTTTACCTGCTGCTGTATGTTGTAAACACTAACTGCAGGATGAGTTGCTTTTGTGTGGGCTCGAGCAGCTAAAATCTCTGTGTGTGAGTGTATCCACCAAAAACAACTCCGCTGCCTTGTGTGCGAGATTTCAATCAAAAGTTAACAGAGAGAACCTGAAATAAAAGACAGATGGCAGGAGGAAACCACCGCTGTACAATGACTAGAAATGTAAAGTGTCTTCACAACAACAATCAAATATTTAAAAGTTTACATTAGAGTAGGTACCTACGACCTGCCGGCCAGAACTAACCTGGCAAGCTATTTTAAGTAGTCAGCGAGATTGAAAATCACTGTGCATTCCGGTCTCTGGGCTTTAAAAAACGTACGAAATTGAAAGGTAACATGAATATACACATCATTTCTTTTAATCGACATAAACATATCATTTGCATTAAAGGAAATGATTTTGCCAATGTTTTAATCGTTGAAGTGTGCAAAGTTCAATGTGTTTGATAATGAGACACATAGATTACAGCAGCTTTTATATAATGGACAATTCTGCGAGATCAAAGGATGATGCAACTTTATCATAAGTAATGGTTTGGATAAGGGGAAGATATCGTGATTAGGGGTGGGGTTGGGGGTGGGTGAGTGGATGGTATGCACATTTTAATTAGGAAGGCATTGAAACCGGTAAATTGAAGCCTGTTGGCAGGACCTAGTTCCAAAATGGCAGCATGAAGCAAATAAGTAAAGTGGATAAGGAATTTTGTACTTTACAGTACATACAGAGTTCAAATTAATTGTTTACAAAATGTTTATCTCGATAGTTTCGTTGTTTATTCTGAAGTTAAAGCACACACTTCTTATTAAGCCAACAAGTTCTCCATTTAATATTTATAATTTATCACTCTTTCTTTCTTTCTTTCTTTCTTTATTCCTACCTGCCTGCCTGTCTGTCTGTCTTTCTTTCTTTCTTTATTCCAACCTGCCTGCCTGTCTGTCTGTCTGTCTGTCTCTCTTTATTTCTTTCTTTCTTTGCAATTGACTGTACTTGTATAAAAATACACTAAAAATACACGGACACATTCACACATATATACGGACTACAGTAGGTGACAGTACTCGGCCTTTGGCATCTTTATTTTTGTCAGATAAGTCCCTTATTACGTGAAAAATCGCCCACCATTGCATTAAAGAGAAGATTAAACTCTTAAGTAAAATAAATGCCATAACACTATTTCCTAGAGCGGTGGCAACGCGTTTATTTGTCGATAAATTAAGGATTTAAACGCAGCTTAGCGCTCCTCAAGTCGTCCCTTCAGAAAAAGGAATTGGTTCCTGGTTCACTGAGTTGGGCACATAAAGTGACAGCAAGGATAAATCTGGTCCCTACGCCTCCTAATGTTGTGGTCTAGTAGTATGACATTGTATATTTGACTCCCATTGATATTCAAATTGTTTACGATGAATGATGATATCATATGACAAGGAACAGTTGGCTGTGTTCACTTTTTGTGCGGTTTCGCCTTATGTCTTTTGGCGTGTGCAGAGACTGTTATGATGGGGACTACAGCTACCTTTCTTTGTTTGGGAGATAAGAGTAATTCGGATGATTCCACTAGCACGGGCGGTTGAGCAATTACGGATTTTAATTCGTTTGCAGTGATACCGGGGCCTTCCATAACCATAACCATATTTGACTCCCATAAGATATGAATATGTTGCTGAATATTATTTACAGTTAGAGAATAGAGCCACTATTACCTGCCACGCGTGTCGTGAGAGGCGACTACGGAGGTTTGGAATCGTCTCCTATTGAGTTCAGTGGGACGTGCACGGAACGATTTTTCAGCAGAATTTACCGATGCATTAAAGACAATGCTGTGGCAAGTTGTGAAATAGATATGAGAAATTCCCGTCTGCAGTCAAACTGGTTGCATGGTTAAAATAGAATATTTACAGTTATATTCAGTGAAACTGTATCCACTAAGTAAAATGTGTAAAGGATTATACTCAGTAAGTTAAATATCTGATAGAGAATTATACTGAGTATGTAAAATATGTATTGGAAAAGAAGGGCCTGTAAAAACGATATGTATTAGAAAACTGCGAGCATATTCAGTAAGCATGATTGAATAAGCAACATATGCATTAGATAATTATGTTCTGTCAGTAAAATATGTACAAACTATTTAAATTCAGTATTAGTTATTACGTTCAAAATGGAATACATAGAAAAATAAGAAAATTCAGGTAAAACAAGCAGACCGTTGGTAGTTAGTAGATCAATTGAAAGCTGTGCACCAGGTGAACAAATGATATTATTATTATTTTTTTTAAAATTACCTTTACTTTTGTTTAAAGTTTCTTTAAAGTTGAGATGAAAGATTAATGTAATATCACGTGACATCCAGTAACCATCACGATTATCATAAAGTGGAATCTTTTAAGAAAAATAATAAAGAAAAAAGAAAACAAGAAGTGGACCATAAAATGTAAACTGTCAGAGAACAGTGTGGGCTATACTTAAGGCACCCTGAACGGTCATGAATGAAGCACAATTGAAAGATTTTGTTTTTTTGTCATAAAAATACCAAAATGTGTTTCTACAAGCGACTTCTTTGAAGAGAAAGAAATATTGAAACTGAATATCATATTACAACCAACATTTATTGTTCTACATTTTCTATGGTTCTGTTTTGTTATTTTAATTTTGTTCTTTTGACACATGAAACAACTTTAGAAAATGTTAAACAAATTCTTCATTTGTACTAAACACTTTACTAATTGATGGTATTGTCTTTGTTTGTTAACTAGAAACATGGAGACAACAGTCCCATACTATCATGACTTTGTGTTGGGTTGCTCAGTTGATATGAAAACATTGAAACCAGGAGATATGCTGACTGGAACAGAAGTTAATCCCTTAAAACAGGAAGTAAGTCTCACTCTCAAAATAAAATAATGAACTATCGTGGACTTAGAAGTGAATATTTAAAATAACATTAAATAACGAACTATCGTAGACTCAGCAGTGAATATTTAAAATAACATTAAATAACGAACTATCTTAGACCCAGCAGTGAATATTTAAAATAACATTAAATAACGAACTATCTTAGACTCAGCAGTGAATATTTAAAATAACATTAACGAACTATCGTAGACTCAGCAGTGAATATTTAAAATAACATTAAATAACGAACTATCGTAGACTCAGCAGTGAATATTTAAAATAACATTAAATAACGAACTATCTTAGACTCAGCAGAGAATATTGAAAATAACATTAAATAACGAACTATCTTAGACTCAGCAGAGAATATTTAAAATAACATTAAATAACGAACTATCGTAGACTCAGCAGTGAATAATAATAAAACAATATTTTTGAGATGGCGTTTTCAAAAGCTGAATTTTAAAAATTAATTTTGACAGAGGTGAAGTTTATTTTTTTTTTACTGAGAGCAATTTATTATATCAGAGCTGTCTGTCATATTTGTTTTACGTTGTGAGTCTAACAAACACTTTGTGCAAATAATGTGCCTTGTCATTTCTCTCTTATCTTTCATTCCTTAAAGCTTAGGAAGATAACATTCTGTAATCTGTTGATATTATAGGTTGCCACTTTGATTTTAATTATTTATTATTATTATTATTTATTGTAATTTCATAATTTTAAATCGTTTTTCCTTTAATGTTTCTATCCTTGTCTTATTTCTTTTTCGTGTTTTCCATCTTAGTACAGCTATTCTTTCACATTTTTTAGCATTATTAAACACATTTCTTCATATCATTTTCAGTTTGGTTATTTTTTTTCCCTTTTAATTATTTTAATTTTTCAAATTCTATTTTTCTTTCTTAATGTTCAGAATTTAAGTTTTCATCTTCGTATATGGAGTTGTATCTGTATTAATTTTATTTCATTTGAGTGTGTTCTTTCTTTCAAGTATCTTAATGTCATTATATTTCGTATCTTCAAATAGGTTTTACTTTTGTTCTGAGATATTATAGACTTTATGTTCAACCTGTGTTTGTACACCTTCTACACAGTCACTTGTTACGATTTCATTTCCTCTCTCTACAGGACAATCAATCATCACTCAAATGCTCAGTTGTCAAATCATTGAAAGATGTTTGTGAAGTTTTCAGCTTTCCTCCAGAATATGCTCTGAAAGTGAAGGCTGGAATAGTTGAAAATCAGATGGTCAAAGAGTGTCTTCAAGACCTTGACAAGAAGATTCATTTACTATCATTTTCACGGCTACATTTTTGCAGGTAAAATGTTTACTTATTTAGTTTATAGTTTATCTTTCTGCGCATTCACTATATCATGTTATCTGTTTAATTCTAAAAAAAGATTACAGTTTTTATAGCATTAGCGTGTACTACCTTTTTTTTATTCACTTTCTAATCAATGTTAATGAATTAAAGTAAATATATACTGTTATATATATTTATAGCTGTGACTACTACTTCATATAAACCACAGAAATAGCAGCAAAAGAATGGCACAAAAGAAAACTAAACCTAATGGAGATATCTTTTATTTGCTAAATTTCAGATTCAAAATCATTTTGTAAATTATAGATTATTGATAGTCATATGATAGCTCACAAACAATACAAGAAGAGATAGAATACCAAATGAAACCATAAGAAAAATAGTAGGAACAAAACCCTGTCAAGAATATATAGAACAACAACAATTTAAATGGTTTGGCCACCTGGTCTGAATGAATCCTCACCAATCACCATCAAGGGCGTTATTCATGCATGGAAAAAGACCAAGAGGAAGACCCAGAAGAAGATGGATAGATGCAGTGACAGAGACATGTAACAACAAAGGAAAATCACTAATTCAGACAATTCGAGCAGCACAAGAACGACAAATGATATAAACCACGACACCTTTTAGGTATCAGTGAAAGAGAAAAGAAGAAGAAGAAGATATGATAGCTCTACCTAGGGCTAGCCACAAGTCTTCATTTCAGACTAAGAAGGAAATCTTATGGAAGCTGACATTGCACAGTATTTATTCTTTTAATTGTACAACTTTGCTGTCACTGATGACCTCGAGAGGGTCATGGGAAATGAAAGCCATTTAAAAAAAAAAAAAAAACGGAATCAGTTACCACCTGCCAGTTTGGCTGTTTCATGGCTGCCAAATAATTCACCTTTGAGCTTTTTTTTTTTAAGATTTGGGAAAAGAAAACAAGTCTAGTGTTGTGTGATGTGGTGTGTTGTTTCAAACTAAGAAAGATTTTGAGTGCGTTCTATACCTCGCTTTCTAGTCACTGACTTCCGCAGTTTAGTAAGAAGTTTTGTATTCTCGTGGTACCACCTGTTGCTACAGTGCAGGTAATCTTTTAGTAGGGAATTTTTGATGTCCCAAAAACAATCAGTACTTCTTTTGCTGTGTGTCTTATTTCTTTAAGTTTTAAGCTGGACTCTCGGCTTTACTTTACATGTGTTGGGGAGCCCGGGGTTTTCCTCTGTATTCTGAATATTTTGTTTTTGGGAACGTTTGAGAGCACGCCTTTAGAAATGGACTATAAGTTTATTGTGATAGAGATTAAAAAGAAAAGAAAAGACTTAGCCTCGACAGCAAAGGGACAGAAGTAATGGTGGCATCAAAGACAAGAAATGACTTAGCCTCGACAGTAAAGGGACAGAAGTAATGGTGGCATCAAAGACAAGAAATGACTTAGCCTCGACAGCAAAGGGACAGAAGTAATGGTGGCATCAAAGAAAAGAAAAGACTTAGCCTCGACAGCAAAGGGACAGAAGTAATGGTGGCATCAAAGACAAGAAATGACTTAGCCTCGACAGCAAAGGGACAGAAGTAATGGTGGCATCAAAGAAAAGTACGTCTCCAAATTGTAGGATTAAAGTAAATAAAACACTATTGAAATAAGTCAATGAGTTCAAATCCCAGGGAACTATGTTAGCTTCAGATGGTAGATGTATAACAGAGCTGACGTTCAGAGTGAATCAGGGAAAGGCCGCATTCTAAAGAATGAAAAAGATATTAAACCCGTTTTAGTCAACTGAAGTGGAAAAACGAGTTCTTCAGTTATTTGGGACTAGTCTTGACATGTGGGAGTGAATCCTAGACAATCGAACAGCAAACAAGAAAATAGTTGGATGACTCAGAAATATATAGTTGTATAGAATAATATGGAGAATATGTTGTGCAACTGAATCGATTAACTAGGAAGTTCTTTTTTTTTTTTTTATATAGCCAGAGCAAAAATAAAACCAGTAAGAAATATTTTTTGGGGGGGTCACGTTGTGAAAAGGAACAGAAAGGCATTGAGAGAACTGGGAAAATGGAGGAATGAAGAGATGGAGTGAAACAACGACAAGATACAAAAGGTTTAGGTGAATGTTTTTTTCCTGCTGCGAAGCTCTGTATAAAGAGTTTCCTATTATTATTACTATTATTATTACTATTATTTTTATCTTCTCAAATCTTTTCCTGCATGTTTATATTTTCCAGCAAAAGCTGTTCCTAGACCCAAGTGTTGTGCCTGTGTGTTGTGATCACTCTAAAGAACATGCAGACAGTAAAGAAAAGTATCAGACCACAGAGAACCTCATAGCAGAAGCAGCAGCCGATTCGCAATTGAGTACTCCTGACCAGAGTCTGCCTGGACAAACGCACATTAGTCACGTGACACACTGGGTTCAGGCTGTGGAGGTTGGGAATGAACTGGTCATTAAGGTGACGCTCTCTTGTAAAGGTAAAAATGGAACTTAACTCACGAAATGCTGAAAACAATCAAATGTTTCAAAGTTAACATTTTCAAACACCATTTAAATACAATCAATAAACATCCTTTTGAACATGAAAGAATATGGATAAAGGTAAAGTACGAGACTTGAACCAGCGTCTTAGCATGCGAGTTTCCACCCATATGTGCTCGGCCGCCTATCCAGAAATGTTCGGATATTTCTGTATAGTGTCGCCTCAAGCATCGAAGCTCAGATGCGAAGCAACATTCCTCACCTTCCCAGAACATGGATTTAGCTGCAACAATATTAATAAATTATGTACATTTTACACATGATTTGCTTGTACACACTGTCACATACTCAATAAGTGATCAAACACTCACAATACCTTACACCCTTTCTGTGAAGATTCATATTAACTTTACACTTCTCCCTATTTTGAACATATTACTTACATTATCTGTTTACAAATAAATCGTCGTGCACTCATATGTAATATGCAGTTTTATTCTGGCCATACGGTTTTTATGTGGATTAATTTTTCCAAACATTAGAAAATGACTTGATTTATGATTATTTAATCCCAAGGTTACTATAGCAAATGTTATAAGATTAATCACAAATTAATCATAAGGTACTGAGCAAATCTTTAAAAACATCTCAGAGATACCAGGCCTAAACATTAATGGAAAGATAATCAATAACCTGAGATATGCTGATGATAATGTTCTACTAGCAGAAAATCCTAAAGACCTACAACAATTGCTTAATGTGATAAACATAACAAGCAAAAAATATGGACTAGAAATGAATATCAAAAAGACAATTAAATATCACAGTTGATGGAATACATCTGGAGACAGTCCAGAGTTACAACTACCTGTGATATACTATAACCAATGATGGAAAAGGCAAAACTGAAATAAACAAAAGAATAGGTATGGCAAAAAGTAATTTTAATGCCATAAAAAATATACTACCAACAAAACAAATATCAGCAGGGCTGAAACTAAGAATGGCAAAATGTTACATCTTCTCAATATTCCTGTATGGTGCAGAAACATGGACATTAGACAAGAAAACATACCAGAAAATTGAAGCCTTTGAAATGTGGATTTATAGAAGAATAGGTATAATTGGATGGAAACAAAAGATAACAAACGATAAAGTTTTAAAACAATTGAAAATAAAAAGATAACTACTAAATACAATTAAGACAAGACAAATGAAATTTTTGGGGCATGTTAAAAGACACAACAGCCTACTAAAAGTAATATTGGAAGGGAAAATACAAGGTAAAAGAGGCAGAGGCAGACCAAGACTAACATGGACGAGTAACATGAAAAGATGGTCAAGTCAATCTATGACAGCCTGCACCATCAAAGCAAGAAACAGAATAGAATGGCGACCCATGGTAGCCAACCTTCGTTGCGGAGAAGGCACACGATGATGATGAATCATAAGGTTACTACAGCAAATGTTATAAGATTAGTCACTATTTAATCACAAGGATACTATAGAAAATTTTACCAGATTAATCACAATTTAATCACAAGGTTACTATAGTATATTTATAGATTAATCACAAGGTTACTATAGCAAATTTATAAGATTAATTACAATTTAATCACAAGATGATTAAAAAACACCAGAAAGTAATATTCAACATTTTTCAGGCACATCATGAGAAGAGGAAAGTTGGAATACTTGGTTACAACTGACAAAATAAAAGGAAAGAGAGATCGCGGACGACAAAGAGAGAAAATACTGGATAGCTTGGTGTCATGGCATGGAAAACAGTCAACAACAGAACGGATACGATGCACTGTAGATAGAAGATTGTGGAAGGACATGATCGCCTACGCCAACCGGTATGGCAAATGATGATGAATCACGAGGTTACTAAAGCAAATTTATAAGATTAATCACAATTTAATCACAAGATTACTATAGCAAATTTATATGATTAATCACAATTTAATCACAAGATTACTATAGTGAATGTTGAAATGATCCAAGAATCGGGAAAACCGTCATTTAAAAAGTGAAGAGAATAATATGTTATAACATGTCAGCATGGCTAGAACATATACAAAACAGTCTACATACAGATGACACAAATTCGAGATTTACTCATCGTAAAACAGCATTGGATACATTTACAGGACAATGCGACTAGTGACAGAAGCAGAACGCTTGCACACACACACACACACACACACACGCACGCACGCACGCACGCACACGCACACACACACACACACACACACATGTACAACAGTATCATCATCATCAAGTACCGGGCCTGCTGGCGTAGGTGATCATAGCTCTCCACAACTTTCGATCACGACAGTTGTTTATCATTTCTGTTGTTGACTTTCTGCCAAGCCATTCTCTTAAGCTGTCTGTTATCTATTCTCTTTGCTTCCCTCGATCTCTTCGTCCCTCAATTTTCCCAGTCGTTACAATATATCCCAGCTGTTCTCTTTTCATTACGTGGCCAAAACATGGTGATTGTTTCTTCCTAATATTGGAAATTAGCTCTCTATTTGCTTTGGCCTCTTTCAGAACATGTACAGTGATATTTTAAAAAAAAACCATAAAAGTACATGTCTTCCACTTGATAGCCATATAGAGAATATGATGTTAGCGCCAGTTCTGTATTGGTTATTGGTTATGGACGGCCTCGGTTTCACTGCAAACGAATTAAAATCCATAATTGCTCAACCACCCGTGCCAGTGGAATCATCCGAATTACTAACACATCTCCCAAACAAAGAAAGGTAACTGTAGTCCCCATCGTAGCAGTCTCAGCACACACCAAAAGACATAAGGTGAAACCGCGCAGAAAGTGAACACAGCCAACTGTTCCCTGTCATACGATATCATCATTCATCGTAAACAAGCGGGATATCGAAACAGGATCAAAACGGATGAGACACACAGCTTACGGTGTGCACAGAGCACTTAACTCAGTAGCTCCTGCAACAAGCCGGACTTGGAATATGAGGAAACTGCAAGAAGGAACACCTTTCAGACATAGTCTTCAATGGTTCCTGCCGCCTATCCACCATATACCATGGAAGTTCGCGTCCTCCCGAAAATGATGACCGTCGTAGCACTTGATGATGTTAGGCCATCGTTGATGACTCCAATTCCAAGTGACCTTCACTGATTCACTCTTGGATGTGAATGTGTAGTTTACACAAGAGGAGAAGCTTTCAACTACAGTGATCCCATTTAAGGCAATTCTGATATAGCAAGGCAAGTCTCCTTTATAGCAGCAGAACTTGATGTTCTCTGCTCCCTTCTTGTAACTGCTGCCACACGATTCTGATGTTTCATTAACTTGGACATCATTCAAGAACAATGTCAGATTAACATTCCATAGATCTGGCTCTGCTGATGAAATGCTTGGTGCGACAGTTGTATCAATCATACAGGAGGCTCCTGGTTTGTGGTCATTAATATTACAGTCGACATATGATGTTGTTATATTAAGTATTTCTTTCTGGGGTGTAAATATGTGGCACACACATGGAGAGTGGTTTGTGGTCACAGTAATTCCATTAAAGGCAATTCTAGGGTAGCATGGCATAGCTGTTTCAGAACAGCACAATCCTATGATGTTTTCTGTGTTCGCTATAAAGCTGCTGCTGCTACACAATCCTGACCAATTATAGGTGTGGACATTATTCACTTGCAATGACAAAACTGCTTTGTTACATCATAAACCGCTGGAAGCGAATCATTTATGGGACTAATAATACAATTTATTCTTCCATCGGGGATATCTTCCTTGAGTCCCCAAAAATAAGGTCTTTGGTTAAAAAGCCCATATGCTTTTGAGTTAAACACAAATGAGCCCACTTCATAGATTCACAATGATCCTTGCCAATGCCATCCGTTTGCACAAGTTAGGTCCTTAGCTACCAAGGTCACACACTAAGCCATCAAATTAAAGACTTTATCTACAGCGAAGGTTAACGGACAGTGAACAAACATTTATGTTCAAACCCTTGAATACATTTTCAAAAATCTGCCAACTCACTTCAATAACATATATCGTGGTGTTCAAAGTAAACATTGCTTAGTCCATGGCTCGAATATAAATAAACTGCCATTTTGGTGCGTCCCATGACGTCAACCCTACCAGTTCTGTAGTCTTAAGTTAAATATATCACTGCTAAACAAGGTCTACATTTTATTTTTTCAGTCAATGAACAAAACGAGGATATATGGTCTGATTTGTGCAAATCCTTGCATGCATCATGTGGACAACTAGACACTAAAAAGATGCAAAAACTACATAAATTAGCTGTAAAAATCGACAAAAAGTTGTCCAAAAAGCATTATAGGGATGTGAATTTGGCTATTCGGTACTATACGTTCACTGAGTTAATCAAGTACCCAGCTTCTCTGACAGGAATGGTGAACACTATAGATAACTTTGTGGACCAGTGTGTTGGTTGGACTGAGAGAGGCAAAGAAGGCTCAGAATTGAGGTTCAAACTTGTCCCATGAAGTGTGTGCTTGGGGCTGATAAAGATGAAAATGAATCCGTCACAGATTCTACAAAACACACGATTTCAAGTGAGTTACTGTACTTTTTTTCTTAACGTAAATTTTACGCTATTACAAACTTAAAAAATCTAGACTTAAATACATATATTAACACACTCATAGTTATGTGACATTTTATAAATTACATGTAAACAATATGATCTAACTTGTTTGTGCATATTTTTAAATATTGTAAATATTTTTGTCAAGATAACATGTTTATACGATCCAATTTCTGCCATAATAAATCAATCACAATAGTTTATGACATTTCTGGAATGTTTTAATTTAGATTCCTCCTTCGCTTCAAGTAGTGGAAAAGATGAAGGCAATTCTCCCTTAAAGGAAGCACACGGAGAAATATCAGAAACTAATGTTTATGAGGAGCTTGACAGTTTTATTGTGCTAGACACTTCAGGATCTTGGTTATTCTATAATTTACGAGTCAAACTTCAGCCTTACATGAAAGGTAAGATACAAGCCCTACTCTCATCGATTACTACATTTTTGCAAAAGATATTCGGTTTGCACCTATGTTATTGTACTTTAAGTGTATTATTTTTAAGTACTCGCATTTGTGAAGTAACATTTAAAAAAAAAGAAGAAACACATATGTGCGAGTTAAACAAAACTGTACAACTTTACATATTGTTATTCTCAAACACGCAATATCAACACTATTAATGGTGTCAAAGTGTGCTTGTAAATAAGTTATTGTTGTACATTTTCAGATAATGACGAGAATAGACATTTCAGAAGTTTTGCTCTCAGTGAATTTTCAAAGACCTCAAACAACATCTTCGACAATCTGTTCAAGCTACTTGTCAATTGTGAAGAAGCTTCAAAACTCTTACAGGTTAAACTTAATGATGGTGTTATAGAAATGTTAAAAAATGTGTTTGATCTTAATTACAACGCGGCATTCATTATGTCAGTTGTTGCATTTGTCTTTAAACAATTAACAAAATTGAATTATAATTTATAGTTTGTTTCATAGAAAATCAAGCAATGAACCGCCTAGCAATAAACTACAAACTAAAAAACTAGAAATAGAAATGGATGGAATATCGAAATGACAGAGATAAGAGATCAGTGATTGCATGAGTGAATGATCAGTCCATTCAACTTAATTATTTACATTAATTTTACATTGTACAAGGAACTATGCAGCAAAACAACTTATAGGATTCTCAGTCTTAAACGTAGAGTAATTGTGAATGTTTATGTTCTGTAGAACAGTAAGTGTTTCTGACAAGCATAATTAGTAATTTGATAACATTTGAGGAATATATAACGCATGGGATAAATGCATATAAAATATAAGGAAAAGTTGAACCCTTTCAGCGATAGGAAAAATAGAGCTAAGGTAAATATATAAGAAAAGTAGAACTAAGATAAAGAAATAGAACAAGTACCAGTTGAGTAAAAGGTAGAAAAGTAGTTTATAATTAAGCAAAACCAACCTCAATGCGTTAAAAAAGGTGATAAATAATATTTAGAGGAAAGTCAGAAGTATGTATTTTAGATATTCCAATAGGTTAAATGTTAAAAGTAGCCTTTATATGTCTCCTACATTATAGATCTCACATCCCCCGCAAGCATTTTCAAGCGTCTGGTTACAAATTATTGGAGACCCAAACTGAAGTTTATCAGTTGACACTAACGTAGGCCTATTTAACCCCTTATTCAAGTACGTTGTGCAGCATTATGGATAGGTCTAACTATCCCCTATTCAAGTACATCGTGAAGCATTATGGGTAGGTCTAACTATCCCCTACTCAAGTACATTGTGAAGCATTATGGGTAGGTCTAACTATCCCCTATTCAAGTACATCATAAAGCATTATTGGTAGGTCTAACTATCCCCTATTCAAGTACATCGTGAAGCATTATGGGTAGGTCTAACTATCTCCTATTCAAGTACATCATGAAGCATTATGGGTAGGTCTAACTATCCCCTATTCAAGAACATCGTTAAGCATTATGGGTAGGTCTAACTATCCCCTATTCAAGTACATCGTGAAGCATTATGGGTAGGTCTAACTATCCCCTATTCAAGTACATCGTGAAGCATTATGGGTAGGTCTAACTATCTCCTATTCAAGTACATCGTGAAGCATTATGGGTAGATCTAACTATCTCCTATTCAAGCACATCGTGAAGCATTATGGGTAGGTCTAACTATCTCCTACTCAAGTACATCGTGAAGCATTATGGGTAGGTATAACTATCCCCTATTCAAGTACATCATGATGCATTTTGGGTAGGTCTATCTCCTATTCAAGTACATCATGAAGCATTATGGGTAGATCTAACTATCTCCTATTCAAGTACACCGTGAAGCATTATGGATAGGTCTAACTATCCCCTATTCAAGTACATTGTGAAGCATTATGGGTAGGTCTAACTATCCACTATTCAAGTACATCGTGAAGCATTATGGAAAGGTCTAACTATCCACTATTCAAGTACATCGTGAAGCATTATGGGTAGGTATAACTATCCCCTAAGTAGTATATATCCAGTGATTGGACCCCTGAATGTGCGTTCAAACGCGCATAAATCCTTATATAAATAGTCTACACGCAGATCAACGCAATTTTTTTTGGTGCGGTTTTTCCTTATATGAGAGTCTTCAGTTTTTCTTATATGAGAGTCTACCCGCCCATTTTGGTTCCGGTGACCTCTCGTTGACCTCTCAACCTCTCGTGGTGTTGTGAAGGCGTCGAAACGCACCTAATTCCTTATATGAGAGTCTACCCGTACATGGAAGCACATTTTTTCCTTATATGAGAGTCTACCGTTTTTCCTTATATGAGAGTCTACCCGCCCATTTTTGTTCCGGTGACCTCTCGTTGACCTCTCTGGTGACCTCTCATGGTGGTGTTGTGGTGACCTCCCGCGGCGGTGGTGAAGGGGCGGTGGTGGTATCATAAATCTATTATATTCTTTGTACTTTCAATGGTTCCGTAACTTTCATAAATCTATTCTTTCTTTATACTCTCAGGCAATAAAAAACAGTGACAAGTTTATTTATTGTTTTAAAAACTTCCTTTAAAATTAAAGGTAACAATTTAGGCCGTTACACACGCTACACGAAGGCGCATTACCGAACTTAGTAACTACACGTGAAACACCGCGTTTAACGTTAAGCGAGATCAAAGAGCTCGGTAGACGCGCAGCGAAGACGCGCCGCGAAGACGCACAGCGAGGGGCCGCGTTTAACGTTAAGCGCGATCAAAGAGTTACCGGTAGACGCGCCGCAAGGGGGCCGCGTTTACATAAAAGAATCCGCCAACCGTGAGTACTTACTTCCCGTTAGACGGACCGCGTTTACATCAAAGGATTACCCTTGAGCACACTAATAAATTTATCGCCGTAGCCGGTAAGTGTTCATCAGGAGAGTCATTTAACAGGGGAATTTTACGATACCGATGTTTTAATGTGAGACGCTTGGGGGTAATTAACAGTGACAAGTTATTATTTATTTCACAAGTTATTTATTTATTGTTTTATTCGTATATATCTCACAATAGATAACACAGGGGTAGACAATAATGTAGTCTTTAACTATTGCACATTATAGACAAGTATAATACATAAGAAACAAAGTAGTTTATTTACAAGAAGTAATACATGATACTGTTAAATTGCTAAAGGGGAGGTGGTCACGTTGTTCAGAATGGACCTGTCGCTTGCTGGGGTGAGGTAGTAAGTTGGAAGTTGTAGTAGTAGGTTAGAAGTTGGCGTTGCCATGATGGATGAATGTAGGTTGTCGACTGTGCCATGATGCCTGTATGTAGATTGTCTAGTGTGTCGGAATGGCTGTATGTAGGTTGTCTAGTGTCGCATGATGGATGAATGTAGGTTGTCGACTGTGCCATGATGGATGAATGTAGGTTGTCGACTGTGCCATGATGCCTGTATGTAGATTGTCTAGTGTGTCGGAATGGCTGTATGTAGGTTGTCTAGTGTCGCATGATGGTTATATGTATGTTGTCTAATGTGTCGGGATGGATGAATGTAGATTGGCTAGTATGTCGGGATGGATGAATGTAGATTGGCTAGTATGTCGGGATGGCTGAATGTAGGTTCTGTCTAGTGTGTCGCGATGAGTGTATGTAGATTGTCTAGTGTGCCATGATGGTTGTATGTAGATTGTCTAGTGTGTCGGAATGGCTGTATGTAGGTTGTCTAGTGTCGCATGATGGATGAATGTAGGTTGTCGACTGTGCCATGATGGATGAATGTAGGTTGTCGACTGTGCCATGATGCCTGTATGTAGATTGTCTAGTGTGTCGGAATGGCTGTATGTAGGTTGTCTAGTGTCGCATGATGGTTATATGTATGTTGTCTAATGTGTCGGATGGATGAATGTAGATTGGCTAGTATGTCGGGATGGATGAATGTAGATTGGCTAGTATGTCGGGATGGCTGAATGTAGGTTCTGTCTAGTGTGTCGTGATGAGTGTATGTAGATTGTCTACTGTGCCATGATGGTTGTATGTAATTGTCGAGTGTGCTCCAACAAACCGCCGTGTCATTTAAACGTCTTTGAACACAATGGACACATATGTTCACCAGAAGAAACTTCATTATGAGAAACCGTCTGGAGAAAATCCAATAACCCTTTCGTCAACCATATTTAACATACCTAGTTTAACTTCATCAAACAAAAACATTTCGTTGTAATAGTCATCTCGTTGTAACAGTCACGTATGTCATGTCATTGTAACAGTCATGTCAATGTAGTAGACACGTATGTCATGTCATTGTAACAGTCATGTCAATGTAACAGTCATTTCGTTGTAATAGTCATTTCGTTTTATCAGAGATGTATGTCATGTCATTGTAACAGTCATGTCAATGTAACAGTCATTTCGTTGTAATAGTCATCTCGTTGTAACAGACACGTATGTCATGGCGTTTTATCAGAGACGTATGGTATGTCGTTGTAACAGACATGTCGTCTTTAGCACTTCAACGAATAACAGACAACAGTAATGGTGAACCTTACAGATAAGAAAACTTAGTTCCAAACCCCAAATTTTCGTCTCATAACTAAAAGTTGAACTCAAAACATTAAAAATCTAGGTCCAAAGTCAAAATAGTTAGACACGGTAGGGCAAAAGGGCATATTCTTTCCAACCAATACTCCCTATTCTTCTACACATCTGCATCTCGAAGCCTTCGAATTTATATTCAATGTTTGGCTACTGACTATATTTTGCGCCGATTGCTCAGAGTCGATTCTATATTCAACCACTGAACTCTCTGTCGATGTAGTAGATACGTATGTCATGTCAATGTAACAGTCATGTCAATGTAACAGTCATGTCAATGTAATAGCCATGTCGTTGTATCAGTCATGTCGATGTAGTAGACACGTATGTCATGTCATTGTAACAGTCATGTCAATGTAACAGTCATGTCAATGTAACAGTCATTTCGTTGTAATAGTCATCTCGTTGTAACAGTCACGTATGTCATGTAGTTTTATCAGAGACGTATGGTATGTCGTGATGGATGAATGTAGGTTGTCGACTGTGCCATGATGGATGAATGTAGGTTGTCGACTGTGCCATGATGGATGAATGTAGGCTGTCGACTGTGCCATGATGGATGAATGTAGGTTGTCGACTGTGCCATGATGGATGAATGTAGGTTGTCGACTGTGCCATGATGGATGAATGTAGGTTGTCGACTGTGCCATGATGGATGAATGTAGGTTGTCGACTGTGCCATGATGGATGAATGTAGGTTGTCGACTGTGCCATGATGGATGAATGTAGGTTGTCGACTGTGCCATGATGGATGAATGTAGGTTGTCGACTGTGCCATGATGGATGAATGTAGGTTGTCGACTGTGCCATGATGCCTGTGTGTAGATTGTCTAGTGTGTCGGAATGGCTGTATGTAGGTTGTCTAGTGTCGCATGATGGTTATATGTATGTTGTCTAATGTGTCGGGATGGATGAATGTAGATTGGCTAGTATGTCGGGATGGATGAATGTAGATTGGCTAGTATGTCGGGATGGCTGAATGTAGGTTCTGTCAAGTGTGTCGTGATGAGTGTATGTAGATTGTCTAGTGTGCCATGATGGCTGTATGTAATTGTCGAGTGTGCTCCAACAAACCGCCGTGTCTTTTAAACGTCTTTGAACACAATGGACACAGATGTTCACCAGAAGAAACTTCATTATGAGAAACCGTCTGGAGAAAATCTAATAACCCTTTCGTCAACCATATTTAACATACCTAGTTAAACTTCAATCTCAACAATACTTATCATACCTACTTTAAACACATTAATAAAATTGAATAACCTTTTATCGATAAGCCTTAACGTACTTTAAGAGAAAACAATCCAACTACTGTGTAAAATAGAATCTCAATCCGTTAGAATGAATAGTAACTTTCCTTGAAGCAACCAAACTTATAACACGAAAGCCCTGAAGGGTCTAGTTTAAATATAAATTGGTAACAAATGAATATATTATCCAATCAGAGAGTGACTATGCCAACATCGACTGATATCTGGATTAACCAATCAGAGAAGAGTATTAGCATGGGAGGCGGAGCAAAGAAATGACTGACATCTGTATTATAACCATTCAGAAAAGAGCATTACTATGAACGGCAGAGTGATTAACCAATTATAGAAGAGCGTAACTTTGAAAACGGTTCCAGTTCCATCTTAAGGTAAATGAATTGGTCGGGTTCTCAGCGAGGATCGTGGGCATTTCTGGTCCATAGAATGTGTTTGGATAAACTTATGAAGGAGTTTATGTTCCTGGGGGTTGATATTATTCACACATATGATAAGGCGTGTAAGAAACATTCCAAGTTTTATAAAGCGATGGCTAACCTAGTATATACATGATCGGAGAGAAATGAGCTGTTATTTACTGGAATAATTCACCGAGTCGGTGGTCATGATATCTACGCCACGTTTGTAACCATCGTTATCGAAATACTTTCAGACCGAGTTCACAATTTCGGTCGTCTTGTCGTTCTATATACCCTCGCCTATCGATTAGTCAAGAATCATATCAAAGACATGTTCGACTCTGATTCCGACATTTGTGTTTTAGAAACGGACTTTGGTACTTGGACCGGTGTTATCATCGGAAGAGAATTTGGAGAGTGGTTACTAAAAGAAGGTAGTTTGGAAAATTTTCTAGACCTCTCTAACGAAGAAGCTACAACACTGTGGACTCTACTTCGCAACAGCCTTTGGTCTTTAAGAGCTTTACCTATAAATGTTTATCTGTGAGTTTATATATTTTCCCTAATAAAAGTTTGGTAACCCCACAGCATTTGTTACTGTCTTACAATATTGTTTACCAGGTCACGACACCCCTCGCACAGATGCTGAGGGTTGTCCTGTAGTAGGCCTGTGCTTGTAATAAGAATGGTTTGCTCCAGCTTTGAAATCTGAAATTTTCACAAAAAGAGATGGTGTTACTCAGTTCCCCTATAATGGGGATGTTGAGTTACTAAAAATAGATTTTGATCTCTGATGCAATACCTGATTAGTTACTAAAAATAGAATGTGACCTATGATCCAATAACAGAATACTCATTGCACTGGTGACCAATTGAGACTGATGGAAAAGTGAATTCCCAGTCATAGAAAAGTATGTTGTCACGATAGGTGTGTCAATAACAAGGAATAAAAATCATTAAAGACATCCTAATTAAGTTGTGAAATTTTGGTGGTTGAGAGATAAATCTGAAGATAAGCACATCAAACTATAAGAACAAGGAAACAATCGTATATTACACACTCTTAGAGCCAGTGTTAAGTTAACACGTATTTAGTTAAAATAGAAGGTTATAAATTGAGTAGAGGTAAACTTATACCTTATGGCTCATCTACTTTTTCGAATAAACTCAAGTTCAGAAGAGGAAGACAGTGATGAAGATAGTGATTTGTCAATGAGCACGCAAACCACGACAATATGGCCTAGTGGTAATTTTAATAATGGTTTAACTTTAGACTCAATTTTGAAAAAGACAAATATACTTGAAAGGTTTTTAAACTCTAGTGAAACCTCTGACACCTACATCACCGGCTCTCAAAATCAGGGAGCTGGAAGACTGGAGATTCCAACTGAATAATTAACAACCACTCCTCGACTGGTAATAGAGATATACAAATCTTTGAACATGATATTTATTTTGAACAAATTAACGCAACGTGGAACGAACAATACGCTTGCAGCCAGCAAAGTGATACACTAAACGATAGAGCTACCAGGTAAGTAATTGCTTTGGAGTCGAGTTTACCTTTCTAAACGATAGAGCTACCAAGGTAGTAATTGCTTTGGAGTCGAGTTTACCTTTTGATTTGATATTCTGTTTCGCCTTCATTATCTTTATTACTGGGTTATTACACAACTAGTAGAGACATTATCTTTATTGATGATGATAAATAGTAAATTTCCACATGTAATGAAAATTGTGAAACTAGTTGCTAGTAATGATTGACGTTATAGTAAAGGAAACCGAAAAAATAAAGGACTCATCCTTGATACCATAAAGAAGTAACTGTAACATCAAAGAAAAAGACAAGTGGAATAATATTAATACTGGTAAATCCTTTGAAGTGTTATCCTCTGGAGGTGGCGTAGAGTAAATTTTACGTAGAAGCAGGTTTAACTTACCCAAGAGACTCATGGACTATAGGTTACTAGGTGAGAAGCGAAGAGATATCCAATACTTGGATGTTGTGACTTGTAATGAGAACTGCTGTAATAACTTGTACCAACTTGAAAACGTGAGGGGTGAAAGACCGAGGGAAACAAAGAGAAATGACATCAGCTACAGAGTTGTGCAGAGATATTTTATTATAAAGTGTTTTTCATTTAGAAGTTTTTGCTGGCTTTTAAACCTAAATTGTCTCGTTTCTTCTAGGTTCATTTTTGTGAAGAAACGATTGTTTTAACAATCCACGATAATGAAAATGACGAACCCACTTATTCTTGGCAGCAGTTTTCTATAGACAAGGAGCGCTTCATAAACCGTGTACAAGAATGTGGCAAAATTATTTCCCCATCCTAGCTATTGATCACAGAGCCAAGATTCTAAAAAGTATTTCAGAAGTAATAGAAACTAAAGTTTAGTTGATATTTTACTTGTCAAGCCCAATCCTGTGTTCACAAGAACACTTCCCTCTAATGAACATAACATGCTATACTCGAGTTTGTCTCCAACGTGTCATTGTAGGCCCCGCCCTCTGGATCATCATTTGTTTTGATGACTCCATGGATACATCGGCCTCGTGGGACAAACTTCCCATGAGTCATGAAAGATGGCCGCTCTCTGAACATGTCTCATCACGTCCAATGACGTATTGCATCAGTTACTATAAATAGAACGTATTCCATTGGTTACTATAAATAGACTGGCCACGCCCCCTTGTTACAGGGTATAAAGGGCAGCCGTTCTCAGTGCTGCTACATACAGAAAGTCAGAGCCCTGCTACCAAGTCGTGTGCTTTTTAGAATGGAGTCCGTTAGAATGGATATGTGTGATTCCGCTGTTAATGTTGACTGTGATGGTGCTTTTTTCTATGCCGCTCGTAATGGCGAGTATGTAAAACCTCTACAGAAGAATGGTTTGAAGGCTGTCTCAGTTTCGAGATATCGAGCAAAGACTTTAATTCATCTTAGAAAATACGATGGCAAAAACGGGGTTGAAATTCCCAACACGTTACGGTATAACACTAACACAGCCTGAATTTGAGACTTTAGTGGATCTGAAGTCTACGATTCTCTCAGAGTGTGACAGACTACAAGTAGCCACAGGTGATGGGTCTACGATTCTCTCAGCTGAGTGTGACAGTATACAAGCAACCACTGATGGAGCTTCTACATTTCGCTCAGACTATGACAGAGAACAAACGACCAATGAGGGTGAGTGGTCGATCGCTGCTCCTCCCGTTTATGACGACTTCCAGTATCACAGAGTGACCTTTCGACTGTTCTCACAGACACAGCTCACAAACGAATTGATCCCCGTTCGATCACTATAGCTCGTTTCAAAACTTATGCCCAACTTCAAAACGCTATTACTCTCTAACCGTTTGTTAAATACTTTTGAAATTTTCCAAATGTTATTAGAATGCAAAAGACCCTTTAAATGTATATTTAACAAATATCTTGCAGCTGCAGTTTCTTAAAGCGGCGATATTTCTTTGATGTTTGTCAAAATTGTAAATTGTGAAGCCCTAAAGAATAGAAATTACCGTAGTGCTGGTCTACGATTAATTTTCACTAGGTAAAGGCGTGGCCGTAATGGGGAAATAACTGGATAAAACAAAACACCAGGAGAATTATTGTCTGCTCAGTTCGAGGACGGACGATAATAATATCAAGGTATACCTGTATGTCCAATTTTCATAGTTGTGTGGTCCTGAAAAGGACCGTTTGTTGAAATAATTTAAGGTAATATAGGGGCCAACATTGTGGGGGCTATATACTTTCATTCTGAATCAGACGAGTCTAAAAGATTAATAACTGTTTGGGGTTGAACATTCCACAAACCATCATTTTTCCAATATTCCTCTTCCTGTTTTAAGACGTGGTCTTCACATTTAGCCCAATAATCTTTGTCTATATTAATAAAGCGAGATTATCAAGAGTCTTTACATCGCATATTTTGAATGTTGTATTTTCATCTGCCACTTGTCCTTTTGTGTCCGGTTAGCGCAATCGATAGGCGGTTGGCTTACCACGGCAACAGCCGGGGTTCGTACCCTGGCGAGGACACCTGGGTTTACTAATTCCCTAAAAATTAGTGGGAGCCGCGATAGCTCAGTGGTTAGTGAACTGGACTACTACGGACAATCGGTAGGGTTCGATCCCAACCGACGGCTCCGGGTTCACCAGCCTTAAATGGGTACCGGATTTTTTCCGGGAAAGTAAAAAGCAGCACGGGCGTAATACCGACCACATTACCCCAAAAATCATGTGCTGAAGGTCTGTAAAATATAGGGTCACTAACACCATATTTCCCTATACGCCACTTGGCGTGACGGGGGGTACTTTACTTTTTTTACTTACTTGTCCTTTTAATTTTGCCCAGATTAGTTCTATTGGATTTAAATGAGCATGGTAAGGTGGCAGCCTCAAACTTATATGACCGTGCTCTTGGATAATCTTATCTATTTGAAAAATCTTTGTCCTCTGTTTTGCTTTACTAGAGATAGTAATTCAGGTTTTAAGTACATGTTATTAAATTGTATGTGCTCCTTTGTGAGCCATATCTTAATAGCATCTTTTGTACTGGATGACGTCGGGACTTTATCTTCAAGTGCAACAATGTTGTGGTACGCTGCATTGTCCATTATTAGGCAAGATGGTCGATCTAGTGCTGGGAGAACAGAATTTTCAATCCAATGTCTAAATATGTGACCATTCATCTCAGAGTGATAATCCCGATTGTCTATGGATTTTGAAAGAAAAATGAGCTCTGCATTCTGTATTAGTCCATGTTGTCGACTACCTGCATGAGCAATTATCAAGCTCTGTCCTTTGCTGCTAGGTATTAATCTCTTAATCTTTCCATCTGATGACTGCCATTCCCTTTGGTTAGTGTGGTGAGCATTGATCCATGTTTCATCCAAGTACACAATATCATAACCTTGCTTGCGCACCTCTTTTACTTCACGTAAGTACTTGCTTCTCATGACTACTATATGTGGCTTCTCACAGATGATGTTTCGTCCATTGGGATACTTCTGAATGTAAAGCCTGCAGCTCTCACATTCCTCCATAATGTAGACTTTGATATTTCAATACTGTTGTTCTTTTTCAGCGATACTTTAAATTTTCTTATTGTAACAGTTTCATTCATACCCAACATTTTGTGAATTTCACTTCTAATAAGTTCACTGTCGAAATTATCCAACATTTTTGCTCTTCCTTGTGATTTTGTATATTTGGAACATTGACGGTCACGTGCTTGAATCCAACGATTAAATGACCGTTTAGATAAATCCCAAATGTGTCTTGTCCTATTCTCAGGGTTTTCTAAAGAATGAAATAATCTTCCTCGTTTAGCCTATTTGCAAAAATAGTCATACATTTTTATTGCGATGTTTTGTAAACTGCATAATTTCATTTTAAGACTCATGATAAATGTTATTGTTCCACGTTACGCCGCTGAATTAACGGAAATGGAACACACAATGTCTCGTGTTTACTACAAGTGTCTATTTGTGTCAGACAACTCACGTGGAAAGCGTGAAAAATCGTAAATTTCAGCGTGTATAGATTTGTAATCGCTATTTTTAACTTAAATACTGTAAACACTAAGTTTTGACTACATCAATGGGTCGTTATAAATTTATATAAATCAAATAAGCAATAATAATAACCAAATGTTTGTTTTTAATGAAATTAATTCCCTGTTGGGTTCTAATCATTATAACTTTACATGCAAATTTTGAAAAAAATACAAAAAGCGGTTTAAAAGATATTGATTTTTAAAGTTGGGCAAGACTTATGAAACAAGCTATAATATAACTGATGGATCTTATGCTATTAAGAACAATAAACAAAATTGTGTTAAATTTTACGATCCTTGTGTCTTTAAAAAACCACGTGGGAGACCACGTAAACTTGTAATTTAAGCATTAAACACATGACTATGTTGTTATATGTGTACTTTTTCAGATGATTTGTATCCATATTTGCACTATTTAAAGCATCGTTGTTCAATTATAAATATTTGAACGTGTAACATGTGTTGTCTAGTTTTATTGTGAAAATAAACATTATATAAAGATCATATTTGTTTGTTTTTATTTGACTTATTTTAATGAGTTTATTCGAAAAAGTAGATGAGCCATAAGGTATAAGTTTACCTCTACTCAATTTATAACCTTCTATTTTAACTAAATACGTGTTAACTTAACACTGGCTCTAAGAGTGTGTAATATACGATTGTTTCCTTGTTCTTATAGTTTGATGTGCTTATCTTCAGATTTATCTCTCAACCACCAAAATTTCACAACTTAATTAGGATGTCTTTAATGATTTTTATTCCTTGTTATTGACACACCTATCGTGACAACATACTTTTCTATGACTGGGAATTCACTTTTCCATTAGTCTCAATTGGTCACCAGTGCAATGAGTATTCTGTTATTGGATCATAGGTCACATTCTATTTTTAGTAACTAATCAGGTATTGCATCAGAGATCAAAATCTATTTTTAGTAACTCAACATCCCCATTATAGGGGAACTGAGTAACACCATCTCTTTTTGTGAAAATTTCAGATTTCAAAGCTGGAGCAAACCATTCTTATTACAAGCACAGGCCTACTACAGGACAACCCTCAGCATCTGTGCGAGGGGTGTCGTGACCTGGTAAACAATATTGTAAGACAGTAACAAATGCTGTGGGGTTACCAAACTTTTATTAGGGAAAATATATAAACTCACAGATAAACATTTATAGGTAAAGCTCTTAAAGACCAAAGGCTGTTGCGAAGTAGAGTCCACAGTGTTGTAGCTTCTTCGTTAGAGAGGTCTAGAAAATTTTCCAAACTACCTTCTTTTAGTAACCACTCTCCAAATTCTCTTCCGATGATAACACCGGTCCAAGTACCAAAGTCCGTTTCTAAAACACAAATGTCGGAATCAGAGTCGAACATGTCTTTGATATGATTCTTGACTAATCGATAGGCGAGGGTATATAGAACGACAAGACGACCGAAATTGTGAACTCGGTCTGAAAGTATTTCGATAACGATGGTTACAAACGTGGCGTAGATATCATGACCACCGACTCGGTGAATTATTCCAGTAAATAACAGCTCATTTCTCTCCGATCATGTATATACTAGGTTAGCCATCGCTTTATAAAACTTGGAATGTTTCTTACACGCCTTATCATATGTGTGAATAATATCAACCCCCAGGAACATAAACTCCTTCATAAGTTTATCCAAACACATTCTATGGACCAGAAATGCCCACGATCCTCGCTGAGAACCCGACCAATTCATTTACCTTAAGATGGAACTGGAACCGTTTTCAAAGTTACGCTCTTCTATAATTGGTTAATCACTCTGCCGTTCATAGTAATGCTCTTTTCTGAATGGTTATAATACAGATGTCAGTCATTTCTTTGCTCCGCCTCCCATGCTAATACTCTTCTCTGATTGGTTAATCCAGATATCAGTCGATGTTGGCATAGTCACTCTCTGATTGGATAATATATTCATTTGTTACCAATTTATATTTAAACTAGACCCTTCAGGGCTTTCGTGTTATAAGTTTGGTTGCTTCAAGGAAAGTTACTATTCATTCTAACGGATTGAGATTCTATTTTACACAGTAAGTTGGATTGTTTTCTCTTAAAGTACGTTAAGGCTTATCGATAAAAGGTTATTCAATTTTATTAATGTGTTTAAAGTAGGTATGATAAGTATTGTTGAGATTGAAGTTTAACTAGGTATGTTAAATATGGTTGACGAAAGGGTTATTAAATTTTCTCCAGACGGTTTCTCATAATGAAGTTTCTTCTGGTGAACATCTGTGTCCATTGTGTTCAAAGACGTTTAAATGACACGGCGATTTGTTGGAGCACACTCGACAATTACATACAACCATCATGGCACACTAGACAATCTACATACACTCATCACGACACACTAGACAGAACCTACATTCAGCCATCCCGACATACTAGCCAATCTACATTCATCCATCCCCACATACTAGCCAATCTACATTCATCCATCCCGACACATTAGACAACATACATATAACCATCATGCGACACTAGACAACCTACATACAGCCATTCCGACACACTAGACAACCTACATACAGCCATTCCGACACACTAGACAACCTACATTCATCCATCATGGCACAGTCGACAACCTACATTCATCCATCATGGCACAGTCGACAACCTACATTCATCCATCATGGCACAGTCGACAACCTACATTCATCCATCATGGCACAGTCGACAACCTACATTCATCCATCATGGCACAGTCGACAACCTACATTCATCCATCATGGCACAGTCGACAACCTACATTCATCCATCATGGCACAGTCGACAACCTACATTCATCCATCATGGCACAACTATTTTGACTTTGGACCTAGATTTTTAATGTTTTGAGTTCAACTTTTTAGTTATGAGACGAAAATTTGGGGTTTGGAACTAAGTTTTCTTATCTGTAAGGTTCACCATTACTGTTGTCTGTTATTCGTTGAAGTGCTAAAGACGACATGCCTGTTACAACGACATACCATACGTCTCTGATAAAACGCCATGACATACGTGTCTGTTACAACGAGATGACTATTACAACGAAATGACTGTTACATTGACATGACTGTTACAATGACATGACATACATCTCTGATAAAACGAAATGACTATTACAACGAAATGACTGTTACATTGACATGACTGTTACAATGACATGACATACGTGTCTACTACATTGACATGACTGTTACAATGACATGACATACGTGACTGTTACAACGAGATGACTATTACAACGAAATGTTTTTTGTTTGATGAAGTTAAACTAGGTATGTTAAATATGGTTGACGAAAGGGTTATTGGATTTTCTCCAGACGGTTTCTCATAATGAAGTTTCTTCTGGTGAACATCTGTGTCCATTGTGTTCAAAGACGTTTAAATGACACGGCGGTTTGTTGGAGCACACTCGACAATTACATACAACCATCATGGCACACTAGACAATCTACATACACTCATCACGACACACTAGACAGAACCTACATTCAGCCATCCCGACATACTAGCCAATCTACATTCATCCATCCCGACATACTAGCCAATCTACATTCATCCATCCCGACACATTAGACAACATACATATAACCATCATGCGACACTAGACAACCTACATACAGCCATTCCGACACACTAGACAATCTACATACAGGCATCATGGCACAGTCGACAATCTACATTCATCCATCCCGACACATTAGACAACATACATATAACCATCATGCGACACTAGACAACCTACATACAGCCATTCCGACACACTAGACAATCTACATACAGGCATCATGGCACAGTCGACAACCTACATTCATCCATCATGGCACAGTCGACAACCTACATTCATCCATCATGGCACAGTCGACAACCTACATTCATCCATCATGGCACAGTCGACAACCTACATTCATCCATCATGGCACAGTCGACAACCTACATTCATCCATCATGGCACAGTCGACAACCTACATTCATCCATCATGGCACAGTCGACAACCTACATTCATCCATCATGGCAC
>JAVIAB010000073.1:77482047-77565447 GCA_032433765.1 Megaustenia siamemsis | reverse complement strand
CCACTTCCTCTGTCACCTTCCTAGATCTTATCGTTTCTTTGGGTACTTCTGGCCTCCATACTTCGATTTTCTATAAACCCACAGACGCCCATTGCTATCTTCTCTACACTTCATCCCATTCACCTTCTTGTCGTGATTCTATTCCGTTCTCTCAGTTATTGCGTCTCCGTCGCATCTGCCAGGATGACCAAGATTTCCTCCTACAGGCTCACCTCATGTTAGGTTTCTTCAGCCGCCGGCTTTATCCAGACTCGATCCTCCAGTCTGCCCTCCAGCGGGTCCTCCTTATCTCCCGTCCCGAGGCACTCACCCCTTCCAACCGCCCCCCTTCTGAGAGAACTATACTCACCCTCACATATCATCCCCACACTTAGCTGCTGTGAGGATACTCAACCGCTACCGTTCCATTCTCCTCTCTGATCCCACTACCCGTCTACTTTTTAGTGATCCCCCGATGATCGCCTTTAAGCGCGACAGGAATTTGAGAGATATTTTGGTTAGGAGCCATCTCCCTTGCTCCCACCCTCAACACTTCGGTACGGCCCCTTGTGGTCGAAACTGTATTACCTGTGCCTATGTGCTCCCTGCTGACTCGGTTTTGTTCCCTAATGGACGGTTCGAGATCAAGCATAGCTTCACATGTGTGTCCCGCAACATCATTTATGCCATCATATGCCAACGATGCCATATGACCTATATTGGTGAGTCTGGAAGAAGATTAGCGGAAAGATTTTGTGAACATCTACGTGATGTCCAACAAAATACTGGTACTCCGGTATCTTCCCACTTCAACTCCCTGATCACAAGGGCAAAGACGACATCCGTGTCACTGGTATTGTCCTTTGTCACTCTGGCGACCGCAGCCGCTATACTTTGGAAAATCGCCTTATAGTCCAGTATGGTTCGCTGACCCCGAGAGGTATGAATGTATCACACTCATACGCATAGTTTCTTTTTGCTTGCTCCTTCCCTTTTGCATAGCCTTCTCTACTACACATATTTGGGTTCTTTGGTCTACTTACTATGCCATACTTTTTATAGTTCTTCTCCTCTAGTCCCTTATGAGACACTTCGGTTTTCTCCTCTATAAAAAATTTTTTTCTGTGCTTCTTACCCCTCATTTATTTTTACTGTACCCCACTCTCAGACATCTCCACTCGTAGCGTCTTTTTACCACCTGTCAGACTACTATTCGATTCTTTCTCCTTTGTTTTGCACACTGACCCTTGTGTTTACTCCTTGGTTCTGTTTACATTTACGCACTTTTTCGCACGATTTTCGACGTTCACGACCAGCCGCACTTGGTTACGATTTTATTTTGGATTTGACAGGATAGTTTTACTTTTGTTGTTGTTTTCTTTAACACATTTCGATGTTTTTTGTTTTGGTTGTTTCGTTATTAATTTGTGTGTGTGTGTGTTTTTATTGTTTGTTCTGATGAAGGCCTATTGAGCCGAAACGTTGTTTAGTCTGTGTCGTCCACTTGTCACGTAAAGCTTCTACATACCTTTTTTATTTTTAATTTTTCCTCATATTCAGCTTACTGCAGCTTCGCATTTTATGCCTTAACCCTTTACTAGTACAATACAGCTGCTACTTAATGTTTGTATTTCGTCCTTAGTGTTTACTTTAGTATTTATATCTTAGTTTTATCCTTTTACTTGACTGCCATTTGATCATCCTTTAGTTTTTGTACGTTTGCCACCTATTACGTTGTTATCATTGGTGATCACCATCATCACTCATACCTTATTTTAGTTTTAGTTCTTTTTTGCCTGTGTTAGCTTAGTCCTTTCACTTGTCCTTTCTCTGACAGCATGCCCACACTTAAACAGTTTTCGAACTCCATACGCCGAGGTACTCTTTTAGCCTTCCAGTATTTACCTACAGACATCTCTTCTATATCCACTGAACTCGCCTTTACTACTTATAAGCTTACCAGATTTAGTTGCCACGTTAATTTCCTCCAAAATTGTATACGATTTAAGATTCTCCCTTTTGGGTTCCGGTCTAAATTCACCCCCTTTGTCCACCAGCCCAACCTTAGTGAAATTAGGCGATTTGATAGTATTGAAAGACGCCTTGGTTTCCATCGTATGAGGCTCGTTCTAGCCAACTACACCAGGTTGGTCTCCCACCTGCGCACTCAGCGTCTATTGCTGGTGTCGAGACTCAGGTGTTTTAATGACCGGCTCAGACCATTTTATCCGACAGATACATCCACGACTTTAATAGGCAACTCTATATTTTTATGTCCTCCCAGCACAAGAAGAAGATCTCTTCCTCCGCCCCGCCCCACCTTCCCTATACCTGCTACGTCAGCTACCGACTCTTTTAGTTTTTTGTATACCCCCGACCTCCATCTCTCACATAATGAGAGGTCTGTTCTCTCTAAAGGTTTAAAATTTATCCCCCTTCGTCCCTTAGTGACCATTATAATCTTTGTAAGGATGTCCATGATTTCCATAGACGTATGCGCTTGAAGCTCCATTACTCTGGCACTACTGCAACTTCCACTTATCTACCCCTGTAGACGAGTTTTCCCGCTTCCACTCCCGTAAATCGGATTGGACCCTCAACCCGGCGCATCCCAGGCCTTGGATCACTACATTAATGTCACCTCACGTGAGATACTACAACTGTGCCCTAGAAACTTCACCGCTCTAATTTATCTCCCTCTGAGCTTCGAGCCCCTCTCTAATCTCGCCGCCGAGAAGACATTGTCATCAAACCGGCCGATAAAGGGGGAGCGGTGGTAGTTTGGCGCAGAGACTTATACATTTCAGAGGGCAACAAACAACTATCCAATACCACGTTTTATAAACCCCGTCCTGATGACGCTACTGTCCCCCACAATAAAACAGGTCCAATCTACATCAAAGAACTGATCCGTGACCACCTCCTTCCCCCTAGCGCGTCTCGCCTTATTATCCCGAATAGTGGTCTTGGGAAACCATCTTTCTATATGCTCCCAAAATTCACAAAATCGACTATCCAGGACGCCCATCGTGTCTGCGTGTGCATGCCCGACTGAACACATATATGACTATCTAGACAGTGTCTTCCAGCCCATGGTTGCCAGTCTTCCTTCATATGTCAAGGACACTAACCATGCACTTAATATCTTCTCTTCTATCTCTCTCTCCCATGGTCGCTTCATACAGACTTTTTACCCTTGATGTTTGCTCCCTCTACACCTCTATTCCTCACTCCGACGGCCTCTTAGCTCTACGTTTCTTCTTGACCAGAGACAACCCCTCTGTGGATACTGCCACTCTTCTCCGCCTACTGAGCTTGTACTCAACATCAATACCTTTGAGTCAATGGTGACTTCTATGATCAGGTTAGTGGAGTAGCCATGGGCACCAGATGGGCCCTAGCTATGCTTGCCTGTTTATGGGCTACCTTGAGTACCAATTTCTCAATTCATATCAAGGTCCCCCTTCCCATCATATACCTTCGGTACATTGATGACTGCTTCGGACTTACCGATCTACCTGAGGATGACCTCTCCAGGTTTATCGACCACATAGTGGCTATCACAAAGCTATCAAGTTCACATCTTGTACATCCACTTCCTCTGTCACCTTCCTAGATCTTATCGTTTCTTTGGGTACTTCTGCCTCCATACTTCGATTTTCTATAAACCCACAGACGCCCATTGCTATCTTCTCTACACTTCATCCCATTCACCTTCTTGTCGTGATTCTATTCCGTTCTCTCAGTTATTGCGTCTCCGTCGCATCTGCCAGGATGACCAAGATTTCTCCTACAGGCTCACCTCATGTTAGGTTTCTTCAGCCGCCGGCTTTATCCAGACTCGATCCTCCAGTCTGCCCTCCAGCGGGTCCTCCTTATCTCCCGTCCCGAGGCACTCACCCCTTCCAACCGCCCCCCTTCTGAGAGAACTATACTCACCCTCACATATCATCCCCACAACTTAGCTGCTGTGAGGATACTCAACCGCTACCGTTCCATTCTCCTCTCTGATCCCACTACCCGTCTACTTTTAGTGATCCCCCGATGATCGCCTTTAAGCGCGACAGGAATTTGAGAGATATTTTGGTTAGGAGCAATCTCCCTTGCTCCCACCCTCAACACTTCGGTACGGCGCCCTTGTGGTCGAAACTGTATTACCCTGTGCCTATGTGCTCCCTGCTGACTCGGTTTTGTTCCCTAATGGACGGTTCGAGATCAAGCATAGCTTCACATGGTGTCCCGCAACATCATTATGCCATCATATGCCAACGATGCCATATGACCTATATTGGTGAGTCTGGAAGAAGATTAGCGGAAGATTTTGTGAACATCTACGTGATGTCCAACAAAATACTGGTACTCGGTATCTTCCCACTTCAACTCACCTGATCACAAGGGCAAAGACGACATCCGTGTCACTGGTATTGTCCTTTGTCACTCTGGCGACCGCAGCCGCTATACTTTGGAAAATCGCCTTATAGTCCAGTATGGTTCGCTGACCCCGAGAGGTATGAATGTATCACAACTCATACGCATAGTTTCTTTTTGCTTGCTCCTTCCCTTTTGCATAGCCTTCTCTACTACACATATTTGGGTTCTTTGGTCTACTTACTATGCCATACTTTTTATAGTTCTTCTCCTCTAGTCCCTTATGAGACACTTCGGTTTTCTCTCTATAAAAAATTTTTTTTCTGTGCTTCTTACCCCTCATTTATTTTTACTGTACCCCACTCTCAGACATCTCACTCGTAGCGTCTTTTTACACCTGCAGACTACTATTCGATTCTTTCTCCTTTGTGTTTGCACACTGACCCTTGGTTACTCCTCTGGTTCTGTTTACATTTACGCACTTTTTCGCACGATTTTCGACGTTCACGACAGCCGCACTTGGTTACGATTTTATTTTGGATTTGACAGGATAGTTTTACTTTTGTTGTTGTTTCTTTAACACATTTCGATTGTTTTTGTTTTGGTTGTTTCGTTATTAATGTGTGTGTGTGTGTGTTTTATTGTTTGTTCCTGATGAAGGCCTATTGAGCCGAAACGTTGTTTAGTCTGTGTCGTCCACTTGTCACGTAAAGCTTCTTACATACCTTTTTTATTTTTTAATTTTCCCTTTTTTTCATTTTTGTGTCTTGTCTTGTTTTTTTTTTTCCCTTGCCATGTTTGTTGTCTCTTTACATCTTTGATTTTCATGCCAATGTTTACCAATACCCACCATTTCTGTCTAACTGTGGCACATGTTTCCAGATTTTTACTATCGATGCTAAATTGCTTCATGTCACACAAGCAGGAATATTTAAAATGAAGTGCTGGTCGCTGATAGGCCATTTGCCTGTTGCCAGCTCCCCATATAGAATGTCATTAAGAATTCTGTCATTTACCATACAGATCACATGTCCAGTTGAGATATAAATATATAAAATTAAACAAGTAAAATACTGATCATTGAAATAACATAACTGAACTTTTCCCAGTCTGAATGTCATTGATTTGTACATTGTCCAGGTCCAGGACTTGTTCTTGCCCTTGCCACTGTTGTCATGCCAGATACGAGGAAGGTCAGAGGTCCCAGACAACCATCAACACTCATCATGTAGTTTAAGATTGATCCTCTTGCAAATGCTGTTGGAACAAGAAAGCCATAATCTGTGTAACACACAATTATGCATTTATTAGGTGACTTAACTAATATTTGGGAAAAAGATCATTTGTACAATTTTATGTCAGGTCCATCATAAAAACATATTGTGACAACAGCTAAACTTTCAGGAAATAAATCTTACACATTACTATACTCAGAGTAATATAAATAATATAATTAATATTTATAGTGAGATTATTTTAAGATCCATAAGGGGCATGCTTGGAATAACAATTGAAGGTCATAATAAAATAATCTAAGGTATGCTGATGATACAGTCGTAATTGCTAAGAGTGAAAATGAGTTACAAGAAATGTTGGACATTATAGTGAAAGAAAGCAAAAATAAAGGACTCAGCCTTAATAGCAAAAAGACAGAGGTAATGGTAACAACAAAGAAAAAGACATCACCTCAGTGCAAAATAAAGACAAGTGAAAAAATATTAAAACAGGTAAATGAATTTAAATATTTGGGAACTTTGTTTAACCTCAGACAGAAGATGTACAAAAGAGGTGAGATACAGAATGGCTCAGGCAAAAGCAGTTTTCCCAAAAAAGAGGAAGATACTATGCAATCCATTTTTGACAATAGAAACAAGAAAAAGAGTTCTTAAATGTTACGTAGAGCCAGTCTTAACATATGGATGCGAATCATGGACAATAGGACAACAGACAAGAAAATCACTGGAGCCTGTAGAAATGTGGTTTTACAGAAGAATGTTAAGAGTACCATGGACAGTTAAGAAGAGTAATGAATATGTTCTGAGAGAGGTCAAAGCAAAAAGAGCTAATTTCCAATATTAGGAAGAAACAAACCTAATTTTTTGGCCATGTAATGAGAAGAGAACAACTGGAATATATTGTAACAAATGGAAAAATTGAGGGACGAAGAGATAGAGGGAAGCAAATAGAAAAAATAACAGATAGCTTAAGAGAATGACTTGGCAGAAGGTCAACAGCAGAAATGATAAATAGCTGCCGAGATCAAAAGTTGTGAAGAGACATGATCACCTACTACACCAGCAGGCCCTGTACTTGATGATGATAACTCAGTATTCCTCTGTAAAACTATACTTCTATGGCCTCCAAAGATTTTATTGACTGTAGTCTAATTCTCCAGGATTCACTTCATATTTCAGAACTGCTCCATCTAACAATGAAGAACTCTTTTTCTTGACTTTAATTGTCCACAATAGATTGCACATTACCTTTTAAAATTCTTTGATGTGCAGCTTTTGCCTGAACAATTCTGCATCTCACCTTTTTGTGCATCTACTATCTGAAGTTATTATTCCCAAATATTTTTTAAAGAATTTGAAAGAAATATATTCTTTATGACTTGCCATTTGATCTAATCTTTGGGCATTGTGTCATGTATTAATTTTGTCTGTGAGTTATATATTTCTTTGTTTAGATTCACTTTCTATTTTTCTCTAATTTATTGTGTTTCATAGTAAACTCATCATCATGTGCTATACCGGTTGGCATAGGTGATCATGTCCTCCACAATCTTCTATCTACAGGTGCATTTTATCAGTTCTGTTGTTGACTGTTTCCATGCCATGACACCAAGCTATCCAGTATTTTCTCTCTTTGTCGCCCGCGATCTCTCTTTCGCTTTTATTTTGCCAGTTGTAACCAAGTATTCCAACTTTCCTCTTCTCATGATGTGCCCAAAAATGTTGATTGCTTCTTCTGATGTTTTTTAAGAGCTCCCTTTTTGTGTTGGCCTCTTTGAGAACTTCCTCATTGGTCTTTTTAGCTGTCCAGGGAACTTTCAACATTCTTCTGAGAAATCCCATCTCTGTAGCCTCTAATCGTCTTTTCATTTGTTTGTCTATCTATCTATCTATCTTTCGTTCGCCTGAAGTATTGTCTATATCTGCAATGTCGTTTCCTGTATAAATTTTACTGTCTTTTGTAATTCTTGCAGTGGCCCATATAGTTTGTTCTGTAGTGTTGTATCTATGGGCCAATGGATTTTCCTCAGTCTACTATATTCAGTGCAGTCTTGAAGTATGTGTTCAGCAGTCTGGGGTGCCTGTCCACATGTACAAGTAGTTGATGTGCCGATCTTGAATTTTGTATACATGTGACTATGGAGTCGATTGTGTCCTGTTCTTAGGCGTATAATGATAACTTGTTCATATCTATTCATATTATGAAAGGCATCCTGATTTGGGGCTTGTGGTCCTCTGATTGATTTGATTATCTGTTTCTTATGATGGTATGTAACTGGTGTATCTAGTTGTGTGCCTGTTGAACCTTCCTTTGCTAACTGATCTGCTTTCTCATTTCCTGGTATTCCACAGTGAGACGGGATCCACTGCAGGGCAACCCTGTGGTGCTTGCAGAGTTCAGTCAATAAGGTCTGTAGATGTGGTAATTTTCTGGATTGTAGTGCCTGGAGTACTGATCTTGCATCTGTCAAAAACACTACAGGCTGTGGGCTAAGATTACTGTTCAGCAGTTTTTCTATTGCCAACTTTATGCTTGTATTTCTGCATCATAATTGTGACAATATTTCCCTGTTGCTATTTTATTCATATCCCTAGTGTTATTTGGGTACTCTATATATGCACCTGCTCCCCCATTCTTTACTGCATTCTGTGCTGATCCATCTGTGTACACACGAATCCATAGGTCTTGTGGGTATTCTTCATCCAGGAAACTGAGAGCTATTGTTTTTCGCTGTAGACTATTTTGTTCCTCTTTGTCAACTATTCCTTTCACTTCTGTCCGTATTTGAACTGATATCCTGATTCATCTGTCCAGGGAGTCTGTTCTGGTATGGGCAGAAGGGGTTTAACAACTCTTGGCATGTCTGGTGTTTGTCTACTAATACGCTTGGCTTGGTGGATAAAGCTGCTTCTCTTAAGTCGTCCCAATGCAAGATTTTGGAATCTGTCCTTCATTGGATGTCTCGGCATGCATACAAATTTTTCTGCCTGTATCAGCACCTTTGTGTCTCTCCGTTCTCTCAGTGCTGGTATCCTCCACAATTTCTCCATCTCCAATATTGGTGTTGATTTCATTGCTCCTGTGATGACCCTAAGTGCCTGGTTTTGTACTTTATCCAGTTCTTGCAATGTGGTGTTTGATGCTGAGCACCATGCGGATGATCCATATTCTAAATGTGGGCGTATACACTGTTGGTAAACTTTACGGAGTATTTTCCCACTCGCACCCCATGTGGTTCCACACAATTTCTTAGAATAGCCAATTTCCTCCTTGCTTTTTGGGTTGCCTTATTTATCTGCTGTTTCCAAGATAGTTTGTTATCAAATGTAACTCCGAGATATGTAGCTTGTATGTCTTCTTTCACAGGCTCATTGTTTATGTAGATGGCTTCTGCTTTTTGTTTTGGGGAGAGTGTGAAAAGTGTAGTACTGCATTTGTCTGTATTGATGCTGATACACCATCTATTTGTCCATGAATTCAGTGCATTCATAGCTCTTTGTAGCAATTTGGAGGCCACTGTTGCATACTCCTCTGTGCACCACATTACCAAGTCATCTGCATACATTGCCACTTTGATGCCATGTGGTAGTTCAGTAACTAGGTCATTGATGTAGATCAGAAAAAGTGTTGGAGATAGTACCCCTCCTTGTGGAACGCCTTGGCGCAATAAGACCTTCTTACTCTTAAGACCATCCAGTTGCACTCTGGCTCTCCTGTTATGCAGATATACTTTGACCCATTTGTACATCCTGCCATTTACTCCATAATTTCTCAGTTTCTTCAAAAGCCCTTCCTTCCATACCTTATCAAATGCTTTCTTTAGGTCTATCCATGCTGCTAGTACCAGTTTCTTTTCTTGAAACGCATCTTCAATTTCCTGGGAAAGATAGGTTGCTTGATCTTCGGTAGAGTAACACTGTCTAAAGCCTGCTTGTTGTGGGACAAGGAGATTTTCACTTTCCAGGTACCACTGCAGTCTGAGATTGATTATACGTTCCATTGTTTTACACAAACAGCTTGTAAGGCTGATTGGTCTATAGCTGGATGTCATTGAACCATCTTTTCCTGGCTTTAGTAATGGTATCATAATTGCTTCTCTCCATGCCTGTGGCACTCTACCTGTGATCCAGCAAATGTTGTAGATCTGCAGTAGTTTTGCTTTAGCTGCAGTTCCCAAGTTCTTAATCATTTCATTGGACACTCCATCATTGCCTGGTGATTTTTTCATTTTTAATTTGGATATTGCCAGCTCTAGCTCTCTTTGTGTAATGGGTGTTTCCATTACTTCATGTGTGGTCTCTTCTTGTCTTGCATTTTGTTGTTTTAAACGGATCTCTTGTCGTTTTTCTAGGCTAATTTCAATATTATTGTCATTTGCAAAGGAGTCTGCAAAGTAATTTGCTGCTTGTTTACCTGTTAGAATGTTTCCATCCTTCTTCAGTGTAATTTTGGTGTTCCTTCTGTACCCTCATCATTCAGCTGTTTTACAAGCTTCCACACTTTTCTTGTGTCTCGTTCAAGATTCAAGGACTCTGTTTTCTCTTTCCAGCTTCTCCGTCTGGCTTGTAGTTTAGCCGTTGAAATTTGGCTTTAGCATGCTGGTAGTTGTTGTGGTGTTCTTGGCAAGGGTTATTTTCTGCTTGCTTTCGAGATGTTTCCATGTCATTGTGCAGTTCTTCTAGTTCACTACTCCAGTATGGTTTGTAGTGTTTCCGTGCCCCTCTAGGTATTGTTTCACTGGCAGCTTGTATTATTGTCTACTGAATTCATCAACTATTTTGTTGATGTCTCTATCTGTATTTATATCTTTAGTCAGTACACTGGTGTAGTGTTGATACATTTTCCAGTCTGCCTTTTTGTAATTCCATCTGGAGAGAGTGCTGCTCTCCCTGATGGCCTCATTTTGCACCACTAAAAAGACTGGTCGGTGGTCGCTGCCTCCAAGTTGTTCCCAACAATTCGTGTGATATTCCAATCCAGGTCTGGTGAATGGAAAGCAAGGTCTGGTGTAGATGTGGTATGCCATGATCTGGAGTAGAATGTTGGTGGATCTGTTGCCTGGTTAATAGTATAAGCCCATTGTCATCCTGCCAATTTTCAAGCTCTTCACCTCTCTTGTCATATGTTCATAGCCCCAGCTCTGTGAGTGGCTGTTAAAGTCTCCACATACAATTATTCTTTCTTTTAATGTAATTGTGTCTAGTGCTAGTGGGCGGTCACTCGGACAGTAATAGTTAAGTAGATGGAAGTCTGTATTTCCTGTCCTGAGGTGCAGTATTTGATATTCCGCCCCATCCATATACACTTCAATCTGACATGCATTAATGTTGTCCTTACAAGAGTCAGTATTCCACCCTTTGTCTATTTATTCTGTCAGATCGGTAGCACTGGTATCCCCTAATCTTCAAGGCTATGTCGTTGTTTAGATGGGTTTCCTGCAAGCAGCATATGCTTATTTGTTCTTCATGCAGGATATTTTCTAATTCTATCTTTTACTGTACCCATCTCTTTTGCTGTTGATGCCTTCAGCATTCCAGTGCATTTATTTTTAGTGGTCTTATTTTGGATTGGCCAGTAGCTCTATTCTCTCGCCCCCTGACTCCACAGAGCGGTTTGAGAAGGACATCCAGTAATAGAGGTTGGGCCCTTTCGAGGCTTAGGGCCCGGCGCTGCACCTGCTGAGTGCCCATCACAGGGCGAGTGCCATATCGATTTGCGGTTATAGACATACTTCCATATGCGTTGAGTGCGTGGCATCCTGATTGTTGTGCGCCTTTGGCTGGTTGCCTCCGACTTCAGCACTTGAACTTGCTAGAGCAGACTGTGGTCTTGCTCGGTTGTAGGAAGGCCTGGCCAGTCTTAGTTTTCAGTCCCTGGTGACTGTTAAGCCCCATCCCCACGACAAGGAGCTGGCCTTGATGAAGATTTGTTTGTCTACTGTCCATGATTCGCTTCCATAGGTCAGAATTGGTTCTATATAGCACCGATAAAACTCTCTTTCTCATTTTTATTGACATAGATTTGTTGCATAAGATATTTCTCATATTTGAGAACACTTATTAACAATAATAATAATGATATAGCATTATATCGCAAGGAATAAAAACTATATCATATTAGGTTACTAAAGAGCTTTTTCCTCATCTTTCCTTACTCATTTGCTTTTCAGCTATGAGGGGAGAGCAAAGAGAAAAAATAACAGACAGCTTAAGAGAATGGCTTGGCAGAAGGTCAACAACAGAAATGATAAATAGCTACTGAGATTGAAAGTTGTGGAGAGACACGATCACCTATGCCAGCAGGCTCCGTACTTGATGATGATGATGATACTCAGAGTACCCTCAATAGCTTTACATCCCATTTCAACAAATAAACTAACCCTATTCCTCTTTACAAATGATTGAATGCTGTTTTCAATCTTTGACAATCACTGCTGAACACTGTTCTGCTAAACAGCTTTTATTATAACTGATTCTGTCATTATTTGAATGGCAAGTCTGGTAGAAGAATTAGCACTGTATATTTTTATGTTTGTGAGGTCTCACCTCTTTACTCTTGCATCGTTTATCTATTACTGTTATCTATAAACTGTCATGCTAAAAATATATCCTTTCTGAAGATGGGATGCAGCTTGATGTAAAGTAGAGGTACAACACATCCATGTCCATTTATCAGGTGAATGTTAAAGAAAAGAGTGCTGTGACATACCATAGACATTTCCTGCTTGTAATATTTCCAAATACATTCCACATCCAGAATGCAAAATCGATACATTTCACATTCGGCAGCCATTTTTCAACAATCTTTCTCTGATTGAAAACAGATATGTTCACTGATGTTCTTGTATACTCCTACTGTGTAACTACATTACTAGAATTTCATAGGTTTCCCATATAAGTCACATAAATATATGGTTGGAATTTTCCTTACATCAAAATATTCCATCGGTATGATTCTGCTACTTTCTTGTACTTTGGTTGCTAGCAGATTAAAACACCATAAGAACAAATTTAGAACATTTTACCTTTCTCTCGTTATCAGAAACTACAAGTCTTCTCACTCCTGAGTCTCCTGCTTCACCTGACAAGATAAACCTGACTTGAGAGTCTGTGCCTGCCCCTTTTTAATTCCAGTCTGTACTGTGACCTGGTAGTAGTAACTGTCTGTTGGTATGTTGTCTTCTAATGGTAAAGCACCCCACTGGGGATAGAAAATGATGAAGAAATTACAGACTATAATTTGTTATTGTTGATGTAATGCCACGAGTTGATACAAATGGAAGCTATCTGACTCATTGAATGTGGTGGGTTGTAATGGTTTTCTTGACATTCCCAGTTTTTACTGGAAAAGTTGGAGTCAGACTAGTTTCAGGCTACGACTGGAAACTGTGTGCCTAGTGGTATTGCAATACTTGATCTTCCATCAGTAAGGTGGGGACACAGTGATCCTAGCTTCAGTTAGCCAGCCTGTTTTGACACAGGCTGTTACCACGGATTGACAAAGAAGTTGATGCTAGGTCTTGGTCAGTTGATGTGCTGCTGAACCTGTTGTTGTGACCACAGGTTACAGGGACTTGAGCTCCCCACACTATTATTTGCAAATTGTTGTTAAACCTGACATTATACATTCCAGTCAAATGGCTAAGCTTGTTAAGTTGGAAACCATAAAGGTTACTGTCTAGTCATGGTCAATACTTGCTGTAACAAAATATGGGTAACTGATTGTTGTAGAGAAAAAAATTTGCTTTTGTTAATGTACGAGAAAGTGTGTTGAAGAAGCATATTTTTTAAAATTTTCGTTCATTTACTTTTTCTACCTTGTAATCTAAATCACTTATCATATTTCTGTGTACATAAAAAGGTTGCTGATAGTGCTTAATTGTCATAGATGTTGAAAAGCCAATTTTGTTTTGGGTATTTCTAAATTTAATTAAATTAATTTTGTTTCTATGTTTTGTTACCCCTGATAATAGTGTTTTGGTTTATTAATTATTCTACATTTTTCATTTGAAAGGCCAATATTTGATATCTGGTTTATTAATATTTTATCTTTTTATAATTATAATGGTTGACATTAATACTAAAAGTTGATCATGTCTCCACAATATTCTGTCTCTACAGTTGTTTATCAGTTCTACTATTAACGTCTATAATGTCATTCTCTAAAATTATCTTGTTTCATTTCTCTCTGCTTCTTTCTATCTCTTCTTTCCCAAATTTTCCAAAAGCTGTTAAAATATGATCCAGTTGTTTCATTTTCACCACAAGGCTAAAAGAATTATTATTGTTTTTCCCTGATGTTGCTTTTTTTTATGTTGGCCTCTTTCAGAATTTTCTGAAAACACTTTTTAATTGTCAATATATACTCAGTGTATCTCATTTCACGAAATGAGATACACCGGATCAGGGGAGATGTATTCTGATAAACATAAAATAATCTATTCTGGAGGTACTGAACACCAAAGAGGAGTAGGTATCATCTTGGTGCAGAAAGAGCAAGAACAGTGAAAGGCTTTTACCCAATATCTGACAGAGTCCTTTTAGTGAAATTGAATGGAAAGCCAATAGACACAAATCTTATATAAGTTTATGCACCAACAGCAGACAATCTAGAGGAAACGATAAATTTTACGAGTTAAATGAGGCACTTCATGAATGCAAACCACAGGAAAATACCATAGTTCTAAGGGATTTTAACGCAATAGTAGGAAAGGAAAGAGTTGAGGAAGTAGTTGGTCATTATGGCTTAGGCGAAAGGAATGAAAGAGGTGAGAAACTTAGTGACTGGGCAAGAACACACAACATGATGATAGGAAACACCTGGTTTTAAGCAATATCCAAGACGTCTGTGGACAGGGAAAAGCCCAGGGGACAACGCGCGTAATCAAATTGATTATATAATGATAAGCAATAGATTTAGAAACAGTCTGGTGTGTGTGAAAACTAGACCAGGGGCAGATTGCAATAGTGATCATGTACCGGTTGTGGGAAAGCTTAGAGTAAAATTAAAAACAACAAAATGAGCCTCAGTTAACATCAAGTTAAATTTAGATTTACTAAAATCAGACAAGAAGCTACAAGACAAATATAAAATCACAATTCAGAACCGGTACAATGCAATAGAGAAGATACAAAGCATTGTTGAACTGTGGGAAATACTAAATGAATGATTGCAATAAACATCAAAAGAATTCATACCACCAGTGAGGACAAATTCAAGAAAGAAATGGATGACAGATGACATTTTGCAGCTAAAGGATACAAGAAGAAGAAATAAAAAAAATAAAGATGAGTATAAGAGATTAAATAAAGAAATTGTAGTAAAATGCAATGAAGCAAAAGAAGCTTGGCTAAAAGAGAGATGCAAAGAGATTGAAATGCAACAAAAAGGAGATGCTAAAGCTATATACAAAACACATTGAGGAATTAACAGGAAGAAAAATGCAATCAAAAACTGCTCCCTACTGACTCAGTCTTATTCCCTAATGGACAGTTCAAGATCAAGCATGGCTTCACATGTGTGTCCCGCAACATCATTTATGCCATCATATGCCAACGATGCCACATGACCTATTTTGGTGAGTCTGGGAGAAGATTAGCGAAAAGATTTTGTGAACATCTACAGGATGTCCAACAGAATACTGGTACTCCAGTGTCTTCCCACTTCAACTCCCCTGATCACAAGGGTAAAGACGACATCCGTGTCACTGGATATGTCCTTGGTTACTCTGGCGACCGCAGCCGCTTTATTTGGAAAATCGCCTCATAGTCCAGTATGGTTCACTGACCCCACGAGGCATGAATGTATCACACTCATACACATAGTTTCCTTTTGGTTGCTCCTTCCCTTTTGCATTACCTTCATATTTGGGATCTTTGGTCTATCTACTATGCCATGCTATTTATAGTTCTTCTCCTCCAGTCCCTTATGAGACACTTCGGTGTTCTCCTCTATACCTTTTTTCTGTGCTCCTTACCCCTCATTTGTTTTTGTTTTTATTGTACCCCACTCTCAGACATCTCACTCTTACCGCCTTTTGAGCACCTGTTAGTCTATTCTTTCTCCTTTGTGTTTGCACACGGACCCCTGTGTGAACTCCTCTGGTTCGGTGTGCATTTGCGCACTTTTTTGCACATTCACGACAGCCACACTTTTGTTACCATTTCCTTTTCATACACACAGGATAGACATATTTTGAATATTTTGTTTTGAATGTTTTGTTATTAGTTTTGTGTGTTTGTTTTTCTTGTTTGTTCCTGCTGAAGGCCTATCGGGCCGAAACGTCGTTTAGTCTGTGTCGTCCACTTATCACGTAAAGCTTCTAACATACCATTTTTCTGTATTTTTTAATAAAAAACTGGATGTCTAAGATCAAAGGAAGGAGAACTGTTGATTGATCAAGAAAACATAAGGAACGATGGACAGAATACATTAAAGATCTTTATAATGATGAACGAACGGAAGTAAATATTAAGGATAATGGAGAAGGACCAGAAATACTCAGAGAAGAAGTGGAAGATGCCTTGTGCAATATGAAAGCAGGCAAAGCTCCTGGACCAGATAATATAACTAAAGAAGAGATTGAAGCCATGGGTGATTTTGGAATAGAAATAATAACAAAAATATTGAATGATATCTACAACAGCGGATATATACCAGACGACATGCTTAAATCAATATTCATAGCCCTACCAAAGAAATTGGGTGCAATTGAATGCGATGATCATCGCACAATAAGCCTTATGAGTCATATGACTAAGATATTACTAAGAATCATCATGCGAAGAGTGCGAAACAAAATCAGTCCAGAAATTAGCGATGAACAGTGTGGTTTTGTTAGAGATAAAGGAACAAGCAATGCCATTTATATCATAAGATCTTTAGTAGAAAGAGCCATAGAGGTGAAAACAGATCTAAACCTATGTTTCATAGATTACACCAAGGCATTTGAAGAATATTGTGCTATTTTGGCACGCAAGGTTTCTGTTTTTGAGATTGTGGTTCTGCCCTATGTGCCGTCTTCGGCTCGACAGGATAATAGATAAATAGATAGATTTAAAGAAGCAAAGCACCAAGAAATAATCAACATTTTAAAAAGCATAAACGTAGACAGCAAAGATCTAAGAATAATAAAGAACATGTACTGGCAACAAACAGCGGCCATAAGAACTGGAAACCAATTGGGAATGTTTCAACAAATAAAACAGTGTGTTAGACAAGGTTGTGTGCTGTCACCAGATTTGTTTAATATTAATAGTGAGATTATTTTAAGATCCATAAGGGGTATGCCTGGAATAACAATTGGAGGTCATAATATAAATAATCTAAGGTATGCTGATGATACAGTCTTAATAGCTAAAAGCGAAAATGAGTTACAAAAAATGTTGGACATTATAGTGAAAGAAAGCAAAAATAAAGGACTCAGCCTAATAGCAAAAAGACAGAGGTAATGGTAACAACAAAGAAAAAGACATCACCTCAGTGCAAAATAAAGACAAGTGGAACATTATTAAAACAGGTAAATGAATTTAAATATTTGGGAACTTTGTTAACTCCAGACGGAAGATGTACAAAAGAGGTGAGATGCAGAATGGCTCAGGCAAAAGCAGCTTTCCAAAAAATGAGGAAGATACTATGCAATCCATTTTTGACAATAGAAATAAGAAAAAGAGTTCTTAAATGTTACGTAGAGCCGGCCTTAACATAAGGATGCGAATCATGGACAATAGGACAACAGACAAGAAAATCACTGGAGTCTGTAGAAATGTCGTTTTACAGAAGAATGTTAAGAGTACCATGGACAGCTAAGAAGAGTAATGAAGATGTTCTGAGAGAGGTCAAAGCAAAAGAGAGCTAATTTCCAATATTAGGAAGAAACAATCATCATTTTTTGGCCATGCAATGAGAAGAGAACAACTGGAAAAATGAGGGACGAAGAGATAGAGGGAAGCAAAGAGAAAAAAAATAACAGACAGCTTAAGAGAATGGCTTGGCAGAAGGTCAACAACAGAAATGATAAATAGCTGCCGAGATCAAAAGTTGTGGAGAGACATAATCACCTACGCCAGCAGGCCCGGTACTTGATGATGATATACTCAGTATTCCTCTGTAAAACTATACTTCTATGGCCTCCAAAGATTTTATTGACTGTAGTCTAATTCTCCAGGATTCACTTCATATTTCAGAACTGCTCCATCTAACAATGAAGAACTCTTTTCTTGACTTTAATTGTCCACAATAGATTGCACATTACCTTTAAAATTCTTTGATGTGCAGCTTTTGCCTGAACAATTCTGCATCTCACCTTTTTTGTGCATCTACTATCTGAAGTTATTATTCCCAAATATTTTTTTAAAGAATTTGAAAGAAATATATTCTTTATGACTTGCCATTTGATCTAATCTTTGGACATTGTGTCATTTATTATTTAGTCTGTGAGTTATATATTTCTTTGTTTAGATTCACTTTCTATTTTTCTCTAACTTTATTGTGTTTCATAGTAAACTACGTACCTCATATTTCTCTCTCTCTCTCTCTCTGCGTTCAGGACTCAATCAGAGTAAGGATTCCAGACTCTCATATGAAGTCAGCTGTCAGGCTAAGTGTGCTGATCGCCCCCACAGACAGAACATCACAATTAGAGTCTGTCAGATCCACTCTGACTGAACACCCGTTAATATGTTGCACTGTGTTCTGCGCCAGTGGCCTAGTGCATCCGATTTCAGCCAGCATTTTATTTGGGTTTGCTTTCCCTAGCCTTTGATTGTCCCCAATCTTCCTGCAAGGCAGCAGATTGTCTTTCTGTAGGGGGATTCTGCCCTTAGATGGTAGGCCCTCCCAGGTTTACGAGCACCATCTGCCCGAATCACTAGAGGTGACTAACACAGACATGCACACACAAAGATGTGAGATGTGACTAACACAGACATACACACACAAAGATATGAGATGTGACTAATACAGACATGCACACAGCGATACGAGGCATGACTAACACTGACACACATCAAGATATATGACACATGGCTAACATAAACATGCACATAAAGATACGAGATATAACTGACATTGACATGCACACACAAAGATATGACACATGCCTAACATAGACATGCACACAAAGATAAGAGATATGACTAACATAGATATGCACACACAAAGATATGAGATGGGACTAACACAGACATGCACACACAAAGATGTGAGATGTGACTAACACAGACACGGACACACAAAGATGTGAGATGTGACTAACACAGACATACACACACAAAGATGTGAGATGTGACTAACACAAACATGCACACACAAAGATATGAGATGTGACTAATACAGACATGCACACAGCGATACGAGGCATGACTAACACTGACACACATCAAGATATATGACACATGGCTAACATAAACATGCACATAAAGATATGAGATATAACTGACATTGACATGCACACACAAAGATATGACACATGCCTAACATAGACATGCACACAAAGATAAGAGATATGACTAACATAGATATGCACACACAAAGATATGAGATGGGACTAACATAGCCATGCACACACAAGGATATGAGATGTGACAAACACAGACATGCACACACAAAGATATGAGATATGACTAACATAAACATGCACACAAATTTGAGAACACTTATTAACAATAATAATAATGATATAGCATTATATCGCAAGGAATAAACCTATATCATATTAGGTTACTAAAGAACTTTTTCTTCATCTTTCCTTCCTCATTTGCCTTTCAGCAATGAGGGGAGATCTAGTTTATGGCCTTTTACTCTTCAGTTGGCCTCTCCTGTTGTTATGTTTCCTAGTATTTCTAATATTTCAACAATCCACCTTTTTGTGGTTGACCCTCTCATAGCATTTATTGAAGACTCATTGTGTTGTGTTTATATCTTCAGTCTTATTATGTCTTATCATGTGGCCAAACAATTTTATATGTTGTTTCTTTGCTTCATGTATTCAATGTCATGAACTATTCTTTATTCTTAGCCCTTCACTTTTGATTTTATCTTACAGGTTGTTTCCTGTCATGCTTCTAACACATTAAATTTTGGTGGGTGTTATTTTTCTTATTGTTCTTGAGTGCAGCACCCAGGTCCAGCATTGGTAGCACAACGTTAGAATGAAGATTGTGTTGTGCTTGTTTTGCCTCAAGTCATATTTCCTTGTTAGACAGTAGTAGTGACATCTGTCTGATGATTTGACATGCTGTGCTTCATCTTGAGTCCATTTCTGCTGCTTGTCAATTATCATATGTCACTAGACTTCCTAGGTATTTGATTTCTTCCACCTGTTTTAATTGTCTGCAGTATGTAATTATGCTGATAATCCTTTTTTTCTTTTGTAATGTTTATTACATCTGTCTTGGTTTTTATTCATGATTTTTATAAAAAGAACAACACTCAAGAATGAACACAACAAAGAGATGACCTTTCCATGACTCTAAGCCAGTTTCAGAATCCCTCTTATCTTGCTGGTTCATTTAAAAAAAAAACACACAACTGTGTTAAATTCAATACCAACATTACTGTAGGAGATGGCCCAAAAAAATCTGAAATAGATCACTTAGAGTTTTCTATTTGGGGATTACTTCTCTAGCTTTCCCTTTCTTGTGACAAACCCCCCCCCCCCCACTACACAGCCGTGGAGACAAGACACATGGTGTACTGCTTAAATGTCTATAACAGTAGTAAGTTTAGATATTGTCAATCTCAGGCTTGTACTTAATGGTACTTATAGTGACATATAACATTATTTCATTATATGCTTTAAATATGTAATTTTATATAATGTATTTTTTAAAAATATATAATGTATAAAACATAACAAAAATGTACAGGATACAGATAATCATATCATTTAATTTTTTAAAAGCACAATGTAATTCACAGTTGTTTGTCACTGGTACCTTAGTTATCTTGCTTATTTGTGTCTTTTTGGGAAGATAAAATATTCATACTTTTAACATGATATATTCAAACTGATTAGAAGAAGCTGTATTTGAAAATTTAAAATTGAATATTGTACGCCCCCAAAATTTGCCAGATTTCAGATTTGCCACCAATCTTTGATCTTTTGCTATTAGCATTCATGTAATAGACTAGGATAGAATAGACAGAGATATAGCTTGGGTCGGATATCTTTGTAGTTACCCAAACTCAGTAGGTGAAAGCAGTAGCAGTATCATAATTATAAAGCAGCCACAGAAATAACAGTTGCAAGTTTTGGGAATGGAAAATTGTAGCTGCTATTGGAAAGGTGGGGGAATAGATGTAAACTTGACTTGACTGTCACATATCTAGAAATTAGGTTGATCAAATAAACTCTGGGGCAGGTTAAGTTTATGAAAGAAATGTCACTCTTAGGGTTAATGTTAGTATTATTTTTAAAACTCAGAGGTTAACTAAATGTCAAGATAGAGTCCTGTTTTGCAAAATTTGACACAAAAGTCATCTAGAGTTGAAGTTTGCATTCAACTATTCACTGAGAGATCGCTAGACAGCGACTAAGACAATAATTTATGCAAATGAGACAGAGGTATTTAACCTCATGCATTAGCAGAATTAGACAGTTTAGAATGATTTGAGAAACATCCAGCAACCTTTAGAAGCATCAAGAAACACAGAGGGAGAGAAACACTTAGATTTAGAAACATAGAGCTATAGAACTAGATCAATATAGATATGGTAGAAAGAGATAGAGAATCACCTAGTGAATACCAAATTAGTCCAGACATAGTTTAGTTGAGAAGTGTTTCAAGTTAGATCCAGAAGTTTTGTGCTCCAGAGAACAATAGTTAGTAGATTAAGAGTAGCATTGTATACATTATGACATAGATATGGAATAGCAAGGGTCAAGCAAGACGAGTTGTAATATTTTAATAGAATGACAGATATAATTAGAAATGCCACAGACAATATGTATTAAGAGATGCATCAATATCCACTGGTGTTAACATCTTGAGCGCATCCTGATCAAGAACATTAATTTTGGAATTGGAATTTATAATTATAGATGTACTCCACTATACTTCACTTGTACACCCGACGATCAAATAAACAAGCAAACATTCATAGTCTGTGATTATTGACTACACTAATCCATGTCAAGACATTGTTAATACATCATGTTGTGATCTGTGTGTAATAATTGTGAAAATATCTACACTCTGTATTGTAAAATAGTTAGTAGCACTTTCAAGATTATAGAAATGACTCTAGAGTAAACTAAGATGATACTATCCCATTAACACCTAAATATCATTCATACATAACCATTGACTTCAGCTAAAACATTTTAAGTTTGTGCGTGGTGCCAAAAATTGAAACTGCTGCCAGGAAATATCCATTTTGAAGGGAATGTACTAGGCTCAGGATACTTTTAACCATACACATTGCAGTTTCCAAAATTATAACTAAAGTAGGGCCTACCACTATTAGATGAAAACAAACAGCTGTGAATTTGTTATTTTTAAAAATAATAATAATATAAACAACCTAATAAAACTTACACAGTTACAAAAAGGTGTGGGAAAATAAAACTGGTTAAACTATTTGTGCCTATACCTTGATCAGGTCCTTCTTGTCCAAGTGACGTAACCAGATAAGCAAGATAATGTAGATTCCTATAAGGCAAATAACTGTTGAAAAGACAGCAGCATTTTCACCAAGACGGTTGAACTTTGACCACACATTGGTGAAATCTATGGTGTTGGGTGCTACAATGGCATCAGATCCAAAAGATGTCAGGTGATCACAGAAACATTGGGTCCTATATTTGGTTGTCAAAGGCCCAACCTAAAGACAGATAATGATTTTATTAAATAAATACTATTCACCAAGAATTGCAACAGTTTATCTCAGTTCTTGACTACATTTGCTAAATGTAGTGCAACACAGAACAGAGACTTCAAAAATGATCTAAATAAATTTATGATGTGCTGCACTAAATTTCTAACTTAAAAACATAACTTCACAGAGGAAATTAAAATACTAAGGTCTTGTCAAAAGACACAGTGGGTTGGAAAGAATAATAATGGAATTTTCTAAATGTAGTGCAACATAGAACAGAGACTTCAATGATGATCTAAAATAAATTTATGATGTGCTGCACTAAATTACTTACTTAAAAACATCATTCTACAGAGAAAATTAAAATACTAAGGCCTTGTCAAAAGACACAGTGGGTTGGAAAGAACAATAATGGAAGGCATGGTACCTGGACATCACATCAGGGACAGACCAAGAAGAAGGTGGTTTCAAGACATCAAAGAGACCTATGACCTGACAACAGAAGAAGTTGGAGATCTGGCTAGAAACATAGATTATTTCAGATGGGCTGTGGTGAATGCAATGTTCTGCAAAGGACATGTGACCTGATGATATTGTGCTAAATTAAAGTGCAGTTCACCTGATACAAAATTAAACAACACCAACTTTGAGATGTATTTGGAATGTACCTCAACAAATGGGTGTTATACTGAGACTGTAAAATACATAAATGTTATTAAGTTATTAGTGGGTTATCATCATTGCACTCTGAACGTGTCCATAGTTGCCTAGATCCCCTCCTCAGCAAGTCTCACAGTGTGACTGTCCAGCAACTGATGACTCCAGTTCTGTGTCGGTTGATAAGTCTTCTTATATGCCCACTAAGATTCTCATTTCTGGCTGTGCCCGTCTTAACTCCCATCTCTTTCATCCAAAGGGGTGATGTGGACTCATGGTTGTTGAAGTCCTGTGCCCTTCCCACATCTTGGAGGGCATTGATGATGTCCACCCAATCCATTGGTTGACCATCTTTAACGACAGAGCAGCTAGCCAACCTGTCCACTCTTTCATTTCCCCATACTCTTGCATGCCCAGGGATGTAGACAAAGCTCATCTTGCTGGTTACATTAAACACTGATTGTATAGGATAATCGCCAGATCTAAAAAAGGCACTGCAGTAAATAATTTTAAAAATCATAAGCTGATTTTTCTTCTTCTTCCTTCCTCATTTGCCTCTAAGCATCAAGGGGAGATATAATTTGTGAGTCTTTTGCTCTTCTGTTCATCTCTACTGCTGTTATGTTTCATAGTGTTTCTTATATTCTGTCAATTCATCTTTTCCGTGGTTGGTCCTTGGGTCTGGAGTTCTCGCAACATTTATTGAAGGCTCATTGAGTTGTGTTTTGATCTTTCTGCTTTAGTACGTGGCCAAACCATTTTATCTGTTGTTTCTTTATATATTCTATGGTAGAGAATATTTCTAGCTTTTTTTTTCAGTTCTTCATTTCTGATCTTATATCTCAGGCTGTTTCCTGTCATTCATCTAACACATTTCATCTCAGTAAAGGTTGTTTTTTTCTTATTGTTCTTGCATCTAGGGACCAGTACCAGCATTGGTAGCACAAAGTTGGGATGAAGATTGTATTATAGAGTGCCCATTTTGCCTTTAGAGTTACTTCCTTGTTGGACAATAGTGGTGAAAGCTGTCCAATGATTTTACAAGCTTTGTTGAATTTTGAGTCTGTTTCGGCTGTTTGTGAATTGTCGTTTGTCACTAGTCTTCCTAGGTATTTAAAATACATGTACTTGTTTTAGTTGTCTGCCATCTATAGTTATGTTGATGTTCTCTTTCTCTTTTGCAATATTCATGAATTCTATTTTGTTGATGTTGATTTTCACATTGTACTTTGTGCCTGTACTGTGTAGTCTATTTAGGTGTTCTTGTAGGTCTTCTATTTTTCCATGTATTAATTTATACGCTGATTGTAATTACTAATTTTTTAAAATTAAAAAAATCATTACTAATATCTATATATTTCTAATATTTATATATTTTCTAATATTTACATTATTTATAATAATTACATTATTTCTAAATGTTACACAGATATTTTCAATATCTACTCAGAACTAAATGTTAAAACAACTTGATTTGTGAATAAAAAGTCTAAAAGAATATTTAAAAAAAAAAAAATTAATTAGCCCCTGACCTCAATGGGTACATTCTGTATTTCCATTTGGTTTTGAATGGGTTAACATTAAACATCTACATCACTTGGCATACAAACATTTATTAACATCCTACTTTTAACATAATTTGCAATGAAATGTTTATAAACATGCAATTTTATATCTTCAGTAACAGCTTCCAGAATGTTGGACGCTGTGTGAAGCTGAATATTGTGTACAGTTGGATGTTAAGATAGGGTGTCCGGTTAGTGCAATCGATAGGCGGTTGGCTTACCACGGCAACAGCCGGGGTTCGTACCCTGGCGAGGACGCCGGGGTTCGTACCCTGGCGAGGACACCTGGGTTTTACTAATTCCCTAAAAATTAGTACCTCTGAAGTCAGAGTAAATCTGCCTGCATGGCGAGGGGCATCCTGTAATGGGATAAAAACAGACTTTACACGCAAAATTCAGTCCCACAAAATTGAGTGGGTGGGACTTTGTCAGAGGTCAAAGCTGACAAAAGCGAACGAACGAACGATGTTAAGATATACAATAACAAATGTAAATCATACATTATCCACCACTCACAGTTAACTATGTATACCATTTTACCTTAATATTATAAGAGCAAAGTTGATAAACTTTCAACTTTTAACACTATTTAGTAAAATATTTCTAAACAATACATTTATACATCACTGAGAAGAGCATTTAATAACATTCACTTTGCACAATACTTAGGGAAACATCTATTAACATTCAATTTTATTTTGTATTTAGTGAAACAATTATCAACATCTACTTTATACAACATTTATTGAAATATTTATCAGCAGTCAACTATATATAGTAGTTAGTAAAACATTTATATATGACCAACAACTATATAGGGCACTAAATAAAAAATTTATCAGCAACAAGATCTTTGTAGTACTAATGAAACATTTATCAAATATCTCCATGGCATTGTGAAAAAAATGTCAAGTTCTAAGTATTTGATGATAATTTTCTAACTTTATTAGTCTACAAGTGGTAAAATATATGTGTACGCTTATGTAAAATAACAAAACAAATAAATAACACTGAATCAAATTAAATGTAATGTGATAAGAGAATCAGCTTACCCAACAGCCTTCTGAGGACCATGTGTTGTTGGTTTCATCCAGAAGCGACATCCTGACACCAAAATGAGTAATGTATAACTTGTGTTTGTAGTATCAACATCCACCTGTAGGTTTCCACCTAGCAAAAAAAATTGAAAATTATCTATATAAAATACTACATTTAGAATACCTTTCTGCAGTTGTCATGTCAATGTTAAGTAGAGACCTATGTCTTTAAAGTAATGCTTATATTTTTAGGTTGCCTTATTTTATTTCTTTTAAAAATATAGTCGATGTTCCCTGAGAAATTGATGAAAAATAAGCAAATCAAAGACAAGCTGAGAGAGGAAGAACTTTGCTGTTGCCCTACAAGATGCCACAAGGTTTACCTGGCCACTGACTACTTTATCTGTGAACAAGTCAAGAAGAAGAAGCGTTTGTAAGAAGCTGGAACTAAATGCAGTGGTGTACTAGCTTTATGACTCAAAAATGAAAGATACTTTTTTTCCAAATGTATTAGACCAAGTTATTGGCCACCTACTTTGTAGAGTTATGAACAGTAATAACTCTAAGGAAAGGTAATGGTCCTCAAACCTCCTAATGATGGAGCTTAGTTCAGTGAATTATAACACTTCACACCCCATGTGATGTAATGGGAATTTCATTATCAATTTAATGTTTTAAATTGTGTTCATTAATTTAAAAATGTTTATAGATATTGGACCGTGAATGGCCAAGTGGATTAGTTGTTTGTTTATCAGGTGAAGGTTGGTCCAATTACCAGGATTGGGAACATGAAAGGTTTTTTTATTTTTTTATAACACGTGTGAAAAAACACCAACCTGTACACTATCATGGACAAAAAGACAACGGACAAGAAAATCACTGGAGTCTGTAGAAATGTGGTTTACAGAAGAATGTTGAGAGTACCATGGACAGCTAGGAAGAGTAATAAAGATGTTCTGAGAGAGGTCAAAGCAAAAAGAGAGCTAATTTCCAATATTAGGACGAAACAATCATCATTTTTTGGCCATGTAATGAGAAGAGAACAACTGGAATATATTGTAACAACTGTAAAAATTGAGGGACGAAGCAATAGAGGGAAGCAAAGAGAAAAAAATAACAGACAGCTTAAGAGAATGGCTTGGCAGAAGGTCAACAACAGAAATGATAAATAGCTGCTGAGATCGAAAGTTGTGGAGAGACATGATCACCTACGCCAGTAGGCCAGGTACTTGATGATGATGATCTTGGACATTTTATAACAAATGATGGGTAATATAAGACAGAAATAAACAAAAGAGTAGGAATGGCAAAAAGAAATTTTAACATGAAAAATATACTCACATCAAAGCTAAAAAAATCAGAACTTGAACTACAAATTGCAAAATACTATATTTACTAATCATTCGTGTATGGTGCAGAAAATGACAATTATATAAGAAAATAGAGCAGAAAATTGAAGCCTTTGAAATGTGGATCAATAGAAAAATGGGGAGAATTAGGTGGAAGGAAAAGAAGACAAACAAGAATTTCTGAATCAGCTAAAAAAGAAAAAAAGAATTACTTAACACAATTTTTTAAAAAAAACTGAAATTTTTTTAACATGTAAAGAGACACATTACCTACTGAAGGTCATCTTGGGACAGAAGGTATAAGGTAGATGAGGCAGAAGCAGACCAGGACTAAAGTGAACTGATAATATCAAAAGATGGACTGGTGTTATGACAACATGCACCATCAAGTCAAGAGACAGAGAAAATGGCACTCCATGGTAGCCAAACTTCGATATGGAGATGGCACCCATTGAATTACAATTTTCAAATGAGGACATAGAAACCAGGAAGAATGAATATGAATGTCATCAAATGCTGTACCTCTATTCCTGCAGTCAACACACTAGGGGACCGGGTGGTCTAGAATCTGGTTTGCTGTAGGTGGTGGGAATTTTTCAACTTAATCTGTGGTTTCATTGTGGCTTAACTCTCCCCTAGTCTTTGGTTAGTGAAATCCTATGTGGAACTAACCCTGTTGAATGATGAAGAAATACAGGAGGTCCTGTGTGCACTCGTACAAGCTAAAGAACCTTTAGCAGCTAAACGAATAACAGAGTAGGTCAAAAATGGCAGTTACTCAGGCAAAATTTGACACTTTTAGCACATACTTTTAAGTTTGACTCCAATCCAGTAAGTTCCATTTGGTATGTCAAATCCAAGGGTACTGTAATGGTGTATCTGAAAGAAATATATGTAAAAACATTACACGTGTTAGAAGGCATTTGGTTCTCAATATTCATTATTTTCCTTCTTGCCATTACTTTTTCTGAATTTTCTAAGAAAATATTTTTAATTAACAAAAAATTGATAAAAGGAGTGTTTAATTCTACAATATGAAAATATTGAGTGTTTAACGAGTATTGAGTATGCACTAGTTTAACTGCTTCATGATGTTGTTCTTAATCCTCTATCATGAAACAGGACAAAAAGTCAAGTTTACATGATCAAAAGACTAGAGTGCAACAGAAGAAGACTATTTAGCATTTAAGTCAGAATGTATGTAATGGTGTCTCATACATTGAACTATATTCACTTTATGAGGCTGTTCGAAATATGAATTATTCAAAGGATGAACAAATTATCTCCATTAGAAATAATGGAAAGTAAATTAATCCATTCCCAGAACCTAAACAATACCCACTTCAATAAACTTAAACTTCAAATGTGCATGATTTAAGGTAAAGTATAGCACAATTAAATGCCTAAATAATAAATTAAAACACAATAACAATAAATAAAAAAATGTAAATAATATATATTAAACTGAAAATTGCTTTTATTGTAACTTTGAGAGGAATGGTAATGTCCAGCGAGGTGAGGAAGGCAAAAGTTACAATTTGGAAGGTGAGTCTCCTTTCATAAACATGCCATATAACTGTACTTCTGGTACTCTATCTCTCCTCCACTTCTGTCTTCTGGTTCACTTTCCCCATTTTAAAAGGAGAATAAACTTTGCAATGTAATCTGGTTTTAGTGATTTTTCTGAATTTTGCTAAAGTAAGTATGAGATTGTCATTAAACAAGTCAATGTTTCTATTCACAACTGCATGCTAGGTTATCACTTTTAAACAGTGGCTAGTATTCTGATCCAAACAGAGCACAGTTCCTTAATTTCAACCCTGGAGATGCTCCTCTTTGTTCTCTTTTCCTCTTCTGAACACACCAAAAATAAAGTGAAGAAAGAACTGAAAACATGCTAGCACAATGCAAGAGATAACTTGAATGCACAACAGATGGTGTTCACAGATAGTTTTTCACAAGTTCAAACAAAGCACATACAAAGTTTAAACAAAGAAATATCACTCAAACTCCAAATCAAAATGTTTTATAATTTAGCATTCAAATTGGAACATTTCAAGTTAGGATCATTCAAAGTATGAGGCTCCATTGTATTGCAAAAGTAAGATGATTTAGGAAAAATGGTTCCCTCCATGTTTTACTAAGTGTATAGGGAATATGGTGTTAGTAATCATATTTTTCTATGACCACTATACATTTTTGGATGATGTTGTTGGTATCATATCAGGTCACCTTTACTTCCCAGAAAAATCTATGGTACCCATTTTTAGAGGCTGGGTGACCCCGGAGCTTTGTCAGTCTGAAAAAAAATCCACTACTGCTGGGGATCAAATCCAGATCCTTCTGGTTAGGAAGCTACCAAGGCTCCTTTAGCAAGTTTAATGTTTAATTATGAATATTCAAAGGAGAAAAAAAGTGCCTTTCTTTTTAACATTCCTTTCTATTTTTCTTTCTGCAAACTATTTTCTTTTATTATGATACTATTCCCAGGTTCTTGCCATGGTGGAACACTCCTAACCCACCCTTTGGTTTACATATAAAAGAAGAAATACGTACAAACTGACAAACACTGGAAAGTTTATAGTTAAAATTACAGGATGCTAGAAGTTTTAAAATTAAAGGGAGAAAGTACTGAAAATTTAGCACAAAAATTAGCAAGCACTTGGAATTTTAACATTAAAATAAGAAGGTTAAAGAATCTGCTGCTAAAGAGAAAAACCACTGGAAAACCTGAAGTAAGAAAATACTACAAAATTTAATACTAACATGGGCTCAAGACACAAAACAGAACATGGATTGGAAGCAGCCAGTGACTTATAGCTATCTGCTTGGATCATGATCAGTGAACCAGAACTGATCAAGACCCTATTACACTTTCCCAAGAGAGCAAGGAAACTGACAAGTCTGGCCAAGAATGTGGAGATCAAAGAAGGAAGGCAACCTGGTACCCAAAAATGCCTTGGTGATATCGGATTCATTGGGCCAGAATGAATAAAATATTGCAGCTTGTTGTAAATGACAAATGAACATATCTATGTCAATTTAATGTCTTTTAATGGCTGAATGATAAAAAGGAGTAGTCATTAGACAAAAAAGCTGAAAATGAGGAATAATGCTAATATAAGAATGTACTGTTAACCATTAGAATGAGAAGATACTAAATTATTAACGCCAAAGTTAAAGAAGGAAATCAAAAAAAGAATCTTCAAAACAAAATATAAACAAAGTATACAGAAAATTATATAGTGGCATGCCATGCATTTGTTGATACAGAAGTTCAATAAATAAAGAATAGAGGTCAACTTGCTTCAGCTGCTCTTGTTGGGTGCTGTTAAGAGCATCGTACCCATCATGCTGTGCGGCATCATCATTAGGTGTGCTGCCCAGAAAATCATAATGTGTCACGTTTGGCCTATCACCATATCTGATGTAAACACTGTATACTGACAGTGAATCAAGAGGTTTAATAATGACCTAAAGAAGAAGCAAACAAACTTGATCAGAGGCTTGTCAAAAATAAATAAAGTAAATTGTATTTTAATAGAGTCTTGAGGAACAACTAGAATTCACAAAAAAAAAAAAAAGGAATTAGCACCAGGAAAGGATTATGATTTAATTAAATTAAAGAATTAATTACAATATCCTTGTACTGTACAATCTCATGTTGCTGGAGACAATAGCAAAAAATAGCAAGCATCAATCTGTGAAAGAAATAAAAAAATATTAAAACTGAGCTTAAAAAGATGAGTTTTATTAAGGTATAACAATAGTTGAAGTCTATGTTTAGATAAACAAGCCTCTCACCAAGCCTGTTCAACATCTATGCTGAGAAAATCATGAAAAATGTCAGAATCAATGACAGATTTGTAAAATTTGACCCTTTCACAATAAATGGCAACATAATTGCCAGAACTGAGATACACTGATGACACAGTCTCCTCCACCTTGCTGCAGGAGCTACTGAGTTAAGTGCTCTGTGCACACCGTGAGCTGTGCGTTTCATCCTTTTTGATTGTGTTTTGATATTCCGATTGCTTACAATGAATGATGATATCGTATGATGGGGAACAGATGGCTGTGTTTACTTTCTGTGCGGTTTCCCCTTATGTCTTTTGGCATGTGCTGAGACTGCTATGATGGCTACCTTTCTATGTTCAGGAGATGAGTTATTAATTCAGATGATCCCACTGACATGGGAGGTTGAGCAATTATGGATTTTAATTTGTTTGCAGTGATACTGAGGCCTTCCATAACCATAACAGGCTCCTCTCAAACAGTGCAGAAGGATTAAAAGAGACATTTGAATGATAAAAAAACAGTGAAGAGCAAATTCTAAACTTACAGAAAACTAAGATACTGTCCATTCATCATCATCATCAAGTACCGGACCTACTGGCGTAGGTGATCATGTCTCTCCACAACTTTCTATCTCGACAGTTCTTTATCATTTCTGTTGTTGACCTTCTGCCAAGCCATTCTCTTAAGCTGTCTGGTATTTTCTCTCTTTGCTTCCCTCTATCTCTTCGTCCCTCAATTTTTCCAGTTGTTACAATATATTCCAGTTGTTCTTTTTGTCTTTTTGCTATTAAGGCTGAGTCCTTTATTTTTGCTTTCTTTCACTATAATGTCCAACATTTCTTGTAACTCATTTTCACTCTTAGTGATTATTACTGTATCATCAGCATACCTTAGATTATTTATATTATGACCTCCAATTGTTATTCCAGGCATGCCCCTTATGGATCTTAAAATAATCTCACTATAAATATTAAACAAATCTGGTGACAGCACACAACCTTGTCTAACACCCTGTTTTATTTGTTGAAACATTCCCAATTGGTTTCCAGTTCTTATGGCCACTGTTTGTTGCCAGTACATGTTCTTTATTATTCTTAGAACTTTGATGTCTACGTTTATGCTTTCTAAATTTTTTATTATTTTTTGGTGCTTTACTTTGTCAAATGCTTTGGTATAATCTATGAAACACAGGTATAAATCTGTTTTCACCTCTATGACTCTATCTACTAAAGATCTTATGATATATATGGCATTGCTCGTTCCTTTACCTCTAACATAACCACACTATTCATCGCTAATTTCTGGACTGATTTTGTTTCGCACTCTTCGCATGATGATCTTAGTAATATCTTAGTCATATGACTAATAAGGCTTATTGTGCGATGATCATCGCATTCAATCGCACCAGATTTCTTTGGTAGGGCTATGAATATTGATTTGAGCAGGTCGTCAACTGTACGTGTGTTGTACTGTCCATTAACAAAACAAAAAGCCAGCCCAAAATCATCATCAACAGTGAAGAACTTTGAATTGTAACAAACTATGAATATCTGGGATCTGTAGTAACAAACTATGAATATCTGGGATCTGTAGTAACAAACTATGAATATCTGGGATCTGTAGTAACAAACTATGAATATCTGGGATCTGTAGTAACAAACTATGAATATCTGGGATCTGTAGTAACTAACAATGGAGGTTGCCAGAAAGAGATTAAAAGAAGATTAGCAATAGCAACACAACAATTAAAATGCCATGAGGAGCATGTGACACAACACCAGCAAAGAAATAAAATTAAAATTACTGAAATCATGTATCTTCTTGATAGCAACATATGGTTGTGAATCATGGACAACCTTGTAAACAATAAGGAAAATTCAAAACAAAATGCTACAGAGAAATCTTTAAGATGCCTTGGATAATAAAAAGAAAAATAAAGACATATCAAAATATTTAAATATTAAAAAGAACTGGCTTATAAACACCATTCTACGGTGGAAATTAAAAAACTATTGTTACGTCAAAAGATAGCTGGCTGAAAAGAACAATAATCAGAGGCATGGTTCCTGGACAATGCATTAGGGGCAGACCAAGAAGAAAATGTTTTCAAGACATCAAGGAGACTTTGCACATGACAATAGAAAAAGTGGGAGATCTGGCTAAAGACAGAGATTGTTTCAGATGGGCTGTGGTGAATGCAACATTGCTGGTGGTAGGGGATCAATATCATGCATCTTCCTAGCTAGTCTCTTTTGTTAGACTACCATTCTTTTGTTTATCTTACAGAATTAAGAAAATGAAGAAATGTGACCTGTGAGATACTTTCTTGTGCCACATATTTTCATGTGTCAATGTCATTATTAAAGTCTTTTAATTTTAATGAGGTCTTGAGTGTATCATTAAAATGCTTCTTTTATTCATACTGTCTGCATTTCCTTTCTGCAGCTCACTATATAATAATATTTTTGGCTGTCTGGAGTTTGTCATTTCAACTATATGAACTGTCCAGTGGGTTTGTGAGCACATAATTTTATTATGATTATTATGTATGACAGCCATGATAGCTCAGTGGTTAGTGAACTGGATTACAACGAACAAGAGGTAGGGTTCGATCTCAGCCAATGGCTTCCGGGTTCACCCAACCTTAAATGAGTACTGGATTTTTTTCTGGGAAAGTAAAGCAGCACGGGCGTAGTACCGACCACATTACCCCAAAAATCATGTTCTGAAGGTCTGTAAAATTTATGGTCAATTTATTTAAGTTATTATAATTATTTGTTCCTTATTAATCTTCCTCTTATTAACAACATCTGCAGTTTCATTGATAACACTGCTATTAATATCACAGTTGTTATTATTATTAAAGAACAAACATGTCAATTTTGCAACAACTTAATATTCATGAGGATCTATTGCAAAAAAAAACATAATAAGGAAAATAAAACATTTTTGAACATATAAAAGAGAGATATGATGGTCTGAATACCATTATTGAGAGATGAGGGAGAGGAAGACAAAAGGAACGTGGATGCAAGACATCACAGATGAACTAGGCAAGATTACAGCAGATGCTGAGCATCTCTTACAGAACAAATTAAACTATCCCTTTAAATAGGGTATCATCTTTGAGGGAATCTAGTTGAAGCAGCAGCCTTCACTGGTTTACAAGATGGTGGAATAGAGTTTGTGTTCCAATGACCGCTGCAGGAATTGCATTTTGATACTGATTAATTTCAACTCCCTAATGTAGTTTACAGCATTAAACTCAACTGGAGGTTCAACTTAAGGATTTGGACCTGTGCTGTGCAGTTCGAACACCTGGCAGTAGTCCTTTTTGGTGAATCAGGTTGTGTTAATTCTTCATACATCATGAAGTCATTATGCATATTACATCATAACTTTGGGAGCTATTAAATAACCACAGCTGGATTTGTTAAATTCTCAATTACTTTCAGCTCCTTCATGTAGATTGCTGTGCCAAGTCAACCAATGGTGCATATTCAGGATTTTGCACCAGTACTGCGGTTTACATGTATCTGCTGTGGATTTCAAATGAATCAAGTGTTGCAGGTACATCCGTTTTTGACAAATGTTGTGCATGTTACATAATATATTCATAACTGTACTCTCAAAGAGAAGAGCGAAATTTTGATGCTGTTTGTGAATCTGCATTCCTGGTGCGGATCTCAGATCTTCATCTTAACCAAGAGGGATGTTGCATAAATTCAGGAGAGCTACAAAGAGAATGAAGAGGACTCGTGAATCAGTTTATTATTTCATGCCACAGGATTTGTGAATCAGTTTATTATTTCATGCCACATGATTTGTGAATCAGTTTATTATTTCATGCCACAGGATTTGCTAGGGAGAAGATCTGAGCACTTATGGACAGTTGTTTGATGAGGATAATCCAATGGCTAACAACTAACAGATTAAACTTCAGAATGGAAATCATTGAAGTGAAGCTCCAACAGAAACAAGCTAAACGATTGCTATTACTGATATTTTGAATTATATTATTAGTAGTTGTAGAAGTAGTTGTAGTAGCAGTATTAGTAATAGTAGTATTAGTAGTAGTAGTAGTAGTAGTAGTAGTAGTAGTACTAGTAGTAGTAGTTGTAGTAGTAGTAGTAATAGTAGTAGTAGTAGTAGTAGTAGTAGTAGTAGTAGTAATAGTAGTAGTAGTAGTAGCAGCAGCAGTAACAGTAGGAGTAATATAAATAGAAAAATACAAATTCCCGTGTGTTACCGGGATCTCGTTATGAGGGAAGTAAAGAATAGTAACTCTGTACCTTCCAGGCATGTTGTAAGAGGTGACTAAGGAGGTTGATTGATGGCTTGACAAGCAGTCATTGTAAAAAGTATTGTTATGGAAACAGAAGCAGTGATTTCTGCAATATGTGCCATTTTGGCACACAAGGTTTCTGTTTTTGAGATTGGGTTCTGCCCTATGTGCCATCTTCGGCTCAAAAGGACAGTAGGTAGATAGATAGAATATAAATAGGCTGAGTAGCATCAGTTAGAATTTGAGCAGTAGCCTCAGGAACAATAGTAGTATTAGTATTAACAGCAACAACAGTAATGCTAATAGTGAGATAAAAAGTCAGCCACCTGCAGAGAGGCATTCTTGTCGGAGATGTTGACTGGGTGGTAGTTCAAGTTAGTCCAGACATCCATCTTTGTGTTGGTCAACAGTACAAACAGGCCATGCTCGTAATTATTAGCATCACCTTGTAACAAAAATGAACATCACATAATCTAGTTGCTGTCATTACTAACCTTCATTCTTGATTGTTTGTTTTTTTTCTGTATAAACTTCTTGAGTATGAGCTATCACTTTTAGTATTCACATTTAACATTCTTCTCAGCTGCCCCATATCCCTCCAAATGGGGATCATCTTTAAGCTACAGCCTTCACTGGTTTTTATTGTTGGATTGCTAATTAGGTTTTCTTTCAGTTTGATCTAAATATTATCTTTGATCTAAATATTATCTTTCTTCTTCATCTTCTTCTTTCCTTCCTCATCTGCCTTTCAGCGTTGAGGGGGAGATATAATTTGCGGTCTTTTGCTCTTCTGTTCGCCTCTGCAGCTGTTATGTTTCCTAGTGCTTCTAATATTCTATTAATCCATCTTTTTCATGGTCGACCCTTGAGTCTGGTGTTCTCACAACGTTTGTTGAAGGCTCGTTGTGTTGTGTTTTGATCTTTCTGCCTTGTCACATGGCCAAACCATTTTATCTGTTGTTTCTATATATATTCGGGGGGGGGGGGGGGGGAAGAGACTATTCCTAGCTTTTTTCTCAGTTTTTCATTTCTGATCTTATCTCTCAGACTGTTTCCTGTCATTCGTCTAACACATTTCATCAATATTATCTTTGATTTAAATATTATCTTTGATCTAAATATTATCTTTGATTTAAATATTATCTTTGATTTAAATATTATCTTTGATTTAAATATTATCTTTGATCTAAATATTATCTTTGATCTAAATATTATCTTTGATTTAAATATTATCTTTGATCTAAATATTATCTTTGATTTAAATATTATCTTTGATCTAAATATTATCTTTGATTTAAATATTATCTTTGATCTAAATATTATCTTTGATCTAAATATTATCTTTGATCCAAACATTGTCTTTCATCTAAACAATACCAATCTGTATTATATTAGTAAACTGACTGATTAGATTATATCATTCAACATTTTGATTAATATATCTTCCAAATATGATTAATTATAAAAATCACATTGCTCCATTGATAGCTCAGTGGTTAGTGAACTGGACTACAAAGGACAAGAGGTAGGGTTCGATCCCAACTGATGGCTTCCAGGTTCACCCAGCCATTAATGGGTACCAGATTTTTTAAATGAGAAAGTAAAGCGGCAAGTGCGTAATACCGACACATTACTCAAAAAAATCATGTGCTGAAGGTCTGTAAAATTTATGGTCACTAACACCATATTTCCTATACGCCACTCGGCGTGACAGGGGCACTTTACTTATTTTTTTTTTTACATTGCTACATTGAAAATTATATTACAACATTATTTCATACAAAAACTCTTAAAGTAATTGTTACTGTATCAAAAACAAACAATAAAATAACTCTAAAATACATGTACATATTGGAGATTGGTGTTAATTTATTATTGGGAGAAAAAATATGTAAACACACAGAAATAGGTATATTAATTAAAAAAACATACATATTGACACTCATGTATACATATGCATGTATTGTTATTCATTAAAATATCTCTCTGTCTGTATTGATATCCTATATATTCTATTTATCTGTTCTATCAATCTGTCTGTCTATCTATCTATCTTTCTATTTATTGCTCTCTTGAGCCAAAGATGACACATATGGGAGAAATTCTAGACACTCTATGTCCGATGATCTTTGTTATCAAATGTCAGACCTTGCACAGGATCTGCACTGTATCTCACCACATGTCCCCGTATCTTAAAATAACACTTTTTATGAGCAGTTCACTTCACACAAACTGTGTTGGGATGATTTTGTTGAGCAGTTAATTTCATATTTGATTTGTGAGCTGATCTGTATTGGCAGCAGCCTTTGACAATCCTTTCTCTAATGAAAAACTGATTTGGTTGCACGTGTCACAGAACATTTATATTGTCATGCCCCTGCACCTGAGAAACTCTTACAAGTTGCTTCTAATCATATTCCAGATATAGTCAGCCTTGAAGAATGTGTTGCATGTAGTGACATTCTACGTATTTCAAAGTTGTCACTTGTAATGGCTGTTCACAGTGCAGCCACAAGGAAAAACATATGTATCTATTCTATTCTATTCTATTCAAGGAATCAATTTCACTGCAGTCGGGTCATCCCCATATCCTCTCCACTGACCATCCCAGCATTTATCAAATGCTATGCAGACTAATTGTTCCTATAAGGTGTTGATTGTAGATACATCTGCTTTTCCCACTAAGCACTCTTTAGACTCCTCAGTCTCTCTCTATCTATTTATATATATATATATCATTGTCCCACTCTAACTCCTCCACTTCTCTTAAGGAATGAAGAAAAATTGTGGTGATGACCTCTTTGTCCAGAGAAATGTCACTCAGTGCCAGAGCGCCAGGGAGCTTGTCATCTATTTCATTGCTGTGTAAACCAGCATTGATCGAGAAGGGGATACAAGCAAAGAAATTAGAATCAGAATAGCTAAAGCAGCAATGTCTTTCAGAAGCCTTGAAAAGTTGTGGAAATCAAAACTCATCAGCACAAACACAAAACTTAGGCTATTCAAATCAAATGTACTATCAACCCTTACGTATGCATGTGAAAGCTGGAAAACAACAAGAGATATAGAAACAAAGTTGAAAGCATTCGAAAATAAATGTAGAAGGAAAATACTTGGTATAGCGTGGAACGAATTCAAAACAAACGAGGAAATTAGAGAAATCACAAATCAACCACTAATATCTTCAGTAATAAGAAAAGACGATGGTCATATGTTTGGACATGTGATGAGAAGAGATAATAACCGAATAGCAAAGCAAGCCCTCATATGGGAAACAACAGGTAAGAGGAGAAGAGGAAGACCCAGAGAGACACTGAGAAAAACATTGATGAGAGAGGCAAGAGCAGCAGGAATTGGCTCCCTCAATGAGATAGAGCTGCTTGCACAGAACAGAGACAAATGGCGAGATTTGATAAAATATCTTTAAAAGAATTGAAAACTGCTAGAACAAAAATTCAAATAAGAAAAGGAGTATCTTGGTCTACGCCATATGGGCTGCTACGGCTCAAAAGGTCAATAGATAGATAGTACACCAGCATGCCCTGGACAGTACATGCAGGTTAACGTGTTTACTTTAGTCATCCAAGAGCTACATCCACCCCTGCCGCTGACATTGATTACCAAATCTTCTGTAGCATACTTTGTGAATCTGTCACCAATATTTCATGACCCACGTTTGGTGAAACCAACCATGTTATCGCTGCTGCTGCTGCTTCTGTCTCCATTCTCATGCTGAACACCATAAAGCTACACTTGCCAGATTTCCTAGCCATGTTTGTATGCCACAAAAAGCATCAATCACTGGACTCTCCACGGGATACAGAACCATCCATGTAGATAATATGATCCTGAGGTGATGATACTTTTCCAATGGATTTCCTTAATACAACCTCGATAGCTCCATAGGCCCAGATGCAACACTTCCTGCCAAGCTGTATGATTATTTTGGTTAGCCGATTTTTCCAGGAATTCCACTGTATGTGCACATGTGGACTTATGTTGTCATATTTGGACACAATTGTTCATTCTCCTTCCATCCCTCATGCATACATCCACTCACACATACACACAGAGTTGATATATACTATACAAGTGTTGAGGGGGAAAGAAATGCTCATGCACACACACACACACACACAGAGTTGACATATACTATACTAGTGTTGAGGAGAGAGAGATGCTCATGCACACACACACACACACAGAGTTGACATATACTATACTAGTGTTGAGGGGGAGAAAGATGCTCATGCACACAAACATCCCAAAATTACAACAGCATTAAAAACATTTATCTAAACACTTACGATCCAACCACAACAGCACAGGTTCCTTTGAGGACTCAACTTTAACCTTTTCACCATCGCAAGAATAGCTAAGAGAGATTACGGCTTTCCCAACATTGCTGGCATCCTCAGAGTATGTGAATGGATTATCAGAATCGCCCAAGAACTAGAAAAATTTGTGTCAGAATAATTCATATAAATTAAGAAATGGTTTGAATAACATTATAGCAAAGATTGAATATATGAATATATAAGAAGACATTCTGATTGTTTGATTGTCTTTTCTCTCTAGTACCTTGACCACTTATTTTAACAACCATATTAAAAATAACAGAAAGAGTAATATATTGAAATTTATTTTTTTTAAAAATAAACACAGATGATAAAGACCCTAGGGTGAATGGCAGTTGCTCTTACAACTGTTTATTGTTTATTGTGTATTGTAAACTGATTTAGCTGTTTTAGGGAAGTTATGTTTTTAGCTCTTATTTATAAAAAGAAAAATATGGTGTGTATCAAAATTGATGGTTGTCATATTCATCCACAAGGAACTAGGAAAGATGAATGGCCTCAAGCAGACCAGGAGAATAGTTGAGAGAGAAATGAAGGTTGCAGGATAGATGAGGGCTCGGTTGGAGAAGATAGTACAAAACTGAGTCCATTTGCAGAGTGTGGTTTCAGCCCTTTGTTCCATGAGGACCTGCAAGGCATAAGTCAAGTCCTATGCACGTTTATAAATACAATCTAACTGTGACAATTATGGAAATGTATGACCTTCTGGTACAAGAAAAGTGGATAACTCGAATGGATAAAGATGGCATCATGCACAAAAATGTTTTAAAAAACATAAATTTCATACAACAAATAAAGAAAATAAGTGAAGAAAATAAGTAAACAAAAACACACAAAAGAAGATGGGGGGGGGGGGGGGGGGGTTCCCTCGGTAGCCTAGTTGGAAAACCAGCCGACTGGACAACCAACGTTCGGGCAACCCGTGTTCAATTCCCGCTGGGAGCAGTTTGAATTGTACTCGTGGTTTGGAAAAAAATACCCCCACGGTCGACCCAGCCGTTAGCAGAAATGGGTACCAGGGTATTACCTGGGAAGGTGAGGAATGTCGCATCTGAGTTTCGATGGTTGAGGCGACACTATACAGAAATATCCTAACATTTCTGGATAGGCGGCCGAGCACATATGCGTGTAAACTTGCGTGCTAAGATGCCGGTTCAAGTCTCGTACTTTACCTTTACCTTTACACAAAAGAAGATATTAAAGTATTTATCTGTCTCCTCTCTTAGTTCCCTTGGAAGTTTTTTGTTATTCACAAACATTATTCATTCTTCCATTTTTCTGTGCTTATTTTGGGGGGTTTTTTATATGAGAGATTTGGGAAATAAATAAGGACCAGTGCTTCAGTCCATCTAATTTTGTAGGATGCAACCACCAGAGAACAAAAGTACTATCTTTATCTACAACCCCTACACACCTGAAATCCCTATCACTAAATAAGAAAGATGAATAAAACCAGGTGTTTGTTTACAATTATTAAAACAATGAACTGAGGAACTATCAGATTAAACATGAGTCATATATATATATATATATATATATATATATATATATATATATATATATATATATATATATATATATATATATATATATATATATATATATATAGTAGCCTCCGTCAGTCATAGTTGACTATGGATTTTTCAGCGCCCCTAGAAATGTTATTTTTTCCTTTCTTTTCTTTCGCCGCGTATTCTCTTTCTCTATGAATCTGTCTGCTTCTTCTTTGAGGTTAACCTTTAGAGTGTGTTTCTAGAGATTTCGGTCTGCAGCTTTGTCTTCCCATGCTGCAGGGTTTATGTTCAGATTCTTCATGTCACGTTTACACACATCTACAAATCGAAGATTTGGGCGCCCCCTAGTTCTTTTACCATATGCCAGTTGTCCGTAGAGTATATCTTTTGGTACGCGGCCATCTTTCATACGGTGTACATGGCCAAGCCAGCGTAGCCTACGTTGTTTGAGCAACGTGTAGATATTCGGTAGGCCTGTGCAAGTCAGGACCTCCACGTTTGTCACTTTATCCTTCCAGGTGATACCAAGAATACGGCGTAGACATCGCATATGGAATGCATTTAGCCTCCTCTCCTGCTTTACATAGGTTGTCCAAGATTCGCTGCCATACAGGAGGATACTAATTATGCAGGCATTGTACACTGCAGATTTTGTTTTAATTGTCAGTTTGTTGTTTTGCCAGACATGCTTAGAAAGACGGGCAAAGGTGGTAGCGGCTTTACCAATACGAGTGTCAATTTCTGTATCTAAAGATAGTCTGTCGCTGATGATGGACCCCAGGTAGTTATACTGCCGCACGATGTCAAGTTTATAGTTGTCGATAGAGATTTCAGGTGTTGCTTCGGTGTCCTGACCGAGTATGTTAGTTTTCTGCAAACTTATTGTTAGACCGAAGTCTCGGCAGGCATGTGCAAAGCGATGTACCATGCTCTGGAGTTCTTCCTGGCTTTGCGTGACAAGTGCAGCGTCGTCAGCAAATAACAGATCTCTAATATAAATATGTCTGACCTTAGACCTTGTCTTTAGTCTTGAGATGTTGAACAGTCGGCCATCGGATCTAGTATGCAGAAAGACACCTTCATTTGATTGTGAGAATGCATGTTTTAACAGAACAGTGAAGAAGATTCCAAATAGAGTTGGAGCAAGAACGCATCCTTGCTTGACACCGCTGCGTATGCCGAAGGGTTGTGATGTGCTGCCGTCATATTGGATGGTGCCCTTCATGTCCTCATGAAACGATTTGACTAGCGACAGTAGAGTATGTGGGCAGCCTATTTTGGAGAGTATTTTGAAAAGACCTTCTCTGCTGACAAGGTCAAATGCCTTTGTAAGGTCGATAAAGGCGATGAAGAGAGGCTTTTTCTGCTCTCTAGATTTTTCCTGAAGTAGACATAAGGAGAAAATCATGTCTGCAGTTGATCTTCCGGATCTAAAGCCGCATTGCGATTCAGGATATACATATTCTGCGAGTTTTTGTAGCCTTCCTAAGATGACTCTGGCGAAGGTCTTGCCGACTATGCTGAGTAAGGAGATGCCTCTGTAGTTGTTGCAGTCGCTTCTATCTCCTTTATTTTTGTAGAGAGTTACAATCACGGAGTCTCTCGTATCTTGAGGAATGGTTTTCTCTTTCCAGCATAGATGTAGCACTTCAAGCAGGGGATGTAATAATGCACTTTTGCAGGATTTAATCAGATCGGGAGGGATCCCATCTTGTCCTGGAGCCTTGCCTGTGGCCAAGCTATCTATGGCCTTGCTAAGTTCCTCTACGGTTGGTTCAATGTCTAACTCTTCCATAGGTGGGAGACATTGTATGGTGTCGAGGGCGTTTGATGTAACAGTGTTTTCTATTGAATAAAGTGAAGAATAATGTTCCACCCATCTTTCCATCTGTTTGCCTCTGTCTGTTATTTTCTCCCCAGTGGATGACTTTAGTGGGGCAATAGTGCATTTTGTTGGCCCAAGGGCTTTCTTTATGCCATCATACATTACTTTTAGATTTCCAGTTTGAGATGCAGTCTCGATGCTGTCGCTAAGCTGGAGTCAGTACTCATTAGCACAGCGTCGAGCTGATTGCTGGACTTTGTTTCTGGTCATTTTAATAGCCTGCAGAGTATTTGCATTTGGTGCGCGCTTGTGATCTAAGAAGGCTGTGCGTTTAGCTTCAATTACGGGTGTCATAACATGGGAGTTGGCTTCAAACCAATCGTGAGTCTTAATGTCTGTTTTCCAAAGATGCTAACCGCGTTGTTGTAGATGACGTTGCGGAGATGCTCCCATTTTTCCACAGCGCTGTTGTAGTGTTCATGAGCGCTTTGCGACTCCTTGCAGGTCTTGTTGAACTGCTCGACCAGTCCAGAATGTGTTAGCTTACTAGTGTCTATGCGAGGTCTCTTCTTTGGCTGCCTGGCATAGTGGAACCTCCTGGGCAGTAACTTGAGTTTGCAGCAGACTAGTGAACGATCCGAGTCGCAGTCTGCACTGTGGTATGACCGTGTGGCAGCAGACTAGAGAATGATCCGAGTCACAGTCTGCACTGTGGTATGACCGTGTGGCAGCAGACTAGAGAATGATCCGAGTCACAGTCTGCACTGTGGTATGACCGTGTGGCAGTAGACTAGAGAATGATCCGAGTCACAGTCTGCACTGTGGTATGACCGTGTGGCAGTAGACTAGAGAATGATCCGAGTCACAGTCTGCACTGTGGTATGACCGTGTGGCAGTAGACTAGAGAATGATCCGAGTCACAGTCTGCACTGTGGTATGACCGTGTGGCAGTAGACTAGAGAATGATCCGAGTCACAGTCTGCACTGTGGTATGACCGTGTGGCAGCAGACTAGAGAATGATCCGAGTCACAGTCTGCACTGTGGTATGACCGTGTGGCAGCAGACTAGAGAATGATCCGAGTCACAGTCTGCACTGTGGTATGACCGTGTGACAGCAGACTAGAGAATGATCCGAGTCACAGTCTGCACTGTGGTATGACCGTGTGGCAGTAGACTAGAGAATGATCCGAGTCACAGTCTGCACTGTGGTATGACCGTGTGTGAATTACAGATTTGAGGAAAGGCCGTCTGACAAGTATCAAGTCCAACTGGTGCCAGTGTTTCCATCGTGGGTGTCTGACAAGTATCAAGTCCAGCTGGTGCCAGTGTTTCGATCGTGGGTGTCTGACAAGTATCAAGTCCAGCTTGTGCCAATGTTTCGATCGTGAGTGTCTGACAAGTATCAAGTCCAGCTGGTGCCAGTGTTTCGATCGTGGGTGTCTCCAAGATACTTTATGCTGAGGCTTGGTTTTGAAAAAAAGTATTTGTGACGCACAGGTTATGATAGGCGCAAAACTCTAGAAGTCGTTGGCCGTTTTCATTTAATTTACCAACTCCAAAGCGACCGATGCAGGTTGGCCACGAACTGTGGTCTGCGCCAATTCTAGCAATGAAATCCCCCAGTAGAATAATGTGATCTTGTCCTGGTATACTTTCCATGACTTCTGTCAAATTTTCGTTGAAATTGTCCTTGGTTTCAGATGACGAGCACAAGGTCGGAGCGTACACACTTATAAGTGTAACTGGTCCTGATGTTGTATTAAGGCGAAGTGTTAGTATCCGCTCTGATGCATTCTGACCGAGTGTAACCAGACCTTTTAGAGATTTTTTCACAGCAAATCCCACACCGTGTTCTCTGATATCGTCGCTGCTCTTTCCTTGCCAATAGAACACGTAGTCCGCCTCGTTCAGCATGCCTAATCCTGCCACACGTAGTCCGCCTCGTTCAGCATGCCTGATCCTGCCACACGTAGTCCGCCTCGTTCAGCATGCCTGATCCTGCCACACGTAGTCCGCCTCGTTCAGCATGCCTGATCCTGCCAAACGTGTCTCTTGAAGTGCGGCTATATCCACCTGAAGTCTTTTCAATTCATTATTGATTATGGCTGTCTTTCTAACGTCGTTTATATCACACAAATTGTCAGATATGCCAGTTAGCATTGTGCGGACGTTCCAGCAACCCAAACGTAGGTTGAGTTTCTTAATTGGTGGTTTCACTTGTGTGGCAGGTGTGGATGGTATCCTGTCAACACCAAAATGGCGATTCTGGAGTGTTCTCTCCAGGGCGCGAGCTTGGGCAGAAAAAGAAAGAGACAAGTTGTTGCCCATGCAGCATGTTTCTTCACTCCGCGCAGCCGAGTGATCTAAAGGTCTAGCAGGGCAAGAACAGTTTGGTGCCAACTGCGCCGCAGGAGTTGCCAGAGCAATGTTGAAATCAACACTGGACTGCCTTAGGGACTCCATCTCCAGATTTTTCCTCAGGGTTAGGGTTTACTCCCGAAGTCTATTCCGTGAACGGGTACCTGCTAGACAGCGGGGTTTATAATCAGAGTTGACCTTCTCCTAGATGCGTTGCCATCTTTAGGCTGACGGGTCGCACCTACCCGGGGAGGAGGTTAGAGGCGCCTCCGATTCGCCAGCGAAAACGTCATAGGGCATATATATATATATATATATATATATATGGGCATTAACAGCAAAAGTAAGACTACAATCTTTAAAACATTAAAACAGAGATGTCCTGGAGGAAATAAGACAAAAGCAAGAACAAATTTTGGTAGCAGAAATGCACATGAAAAATTACACAACACCGCAGTAATGCTGAATTAGATGGAATGAAAGACAGTACCTAGAATGTTTCAGCTTTGCGATCAAAATAAACTTAATACAGGACCAACATTTTGACCTAAAGGTCCTCAATGATGAAAACAAATGAATAAATGCAAATTTTGTTAATATTTCTTCAGATTTTTAAAGATTTGCATTCTGTTTTGTTTGTTTTTGCTTCAGTTGAAGACCTATCAGTCGAAACATTGGATCTATGTTTGGTTTTGTCCTGTTGTAAAACTGAAACACCCTAATTGTTGTCTTTTATTGTAACAGATTCTGGTACCTAATCAATGACATTCAGACCAGGGGAAAGTTATGTTATTTCAGTCATCAGGACAGGAGATATTAGATAATGTGTAGATGTAACACCATTTCTTGATTACATTTGCAACCAACAAACTCAATGGTTCAGACAGATAACAATGCAATCTGCTTTAAGTAAAAAGATGCAACAATAAACATGAAAAGGTAAGACTTATAAAAATATATATCCCTCTATTGACTTTTCAAGCTGTAGTCGGCCCATAGGGCATAGACTCAGATACTCTTTCCCTGTTTTGAAATGTTCTTTTCAGCAGTTTTAATCCTTGCAAAGATCTTTTATCAAATCTAGCCATTGGTCTCTGTTATGTGCATGCATCTCGATCTCATTGAGGAAGCCGATTTCTGCCATCTTTTTCCTCCCTGGTCAATGTTCTTCTCAGTGTATCTCTGGGATGGCCTCTTTTCTTTCTACCTGTTGATTCCCACTTGAGGGATTGCTTTGCTATTCGGTTATTATCTCTTTTCATCATATCTCCAACATATGTCCAACGTCTTTTAATCATTACTGATGATATAAATGGTTGATTGGTGATTTCTCTAATTTCCTCGTTTATTTTGAATTCATTCCATGCTATATCAAGTATTTTCCTTATAGACATTTATTTACATATATAAAAATTTGCACATTTTTTAGAAATGTGTGTTTTTGTTTACTTATTTTCTTACTTCTTGTGTGAAATTTTATTAAACTTTTTAGAATAAAAATATTCTAAAAATATGCACAAGTATGAAAATAAAATATCTCACAAATTATTTTGAATGAAGGAAATAGTACAGGTCTGTCAAAAGCACTCTAATTTATTCAATGTTGCTGAGCATATGAGAACAGGGGACAAAACAAATCGTTCATAAATGCATAAATATCTTAGTGCTTATAAATGCATTTGTATATTTATTTATGTTTGGTGAAATGTACTAAAATAAACAATAATAACTGTTTGAATAAAGTGACCATGATACATAACTCACCATTGTGTTGACATTGCTACACCTGCCAGCTGCACTACCTAAAATGCCAGTAGGCATTTCAAATGCTCCCATTTTTATCTCCATTGCTTGTGTACCAGCTTCACCATCTAATTTATTTGAAGACAAGATTAATGAGAATAACAATAAAGATATTCAATTGCTGAAAATTCATTTGGCAATGTAGGTTTTATAAATCATTTAAAAAAGCTACTACCATCATTTTAAAAATATTATTAATGCAACATTTGTATATAGAGAAGCAGATGTGGCTTCAGATCATTATTATCTGCTAGACAAACTTAAAGTTAAACTGAAAAGATATACTATAACACATAAGGGTAGACAATATTTTGATGTAGGGTCTCTTAAAGAGTAAGGAATTAAAGATTAATTTGCAGTCACAATATCAAACAAATACCAAATCTTCCAAATAGAAATACAATATATATAGAAAATCATTGAAAACAGGTAAAGGATATATGGAAGGAGACATGTGAAGAAACCCTACTGAAAAAGGAACGACAGAATAAGGCATGTATGACAGTAGAGACACTGGAGAAAATTAAAGAAAGAATAAGAAAGTAGACATAAATAAAAGCAAACCGAGAAGTACTAAAGCCAGAGCACAAGAAATTTACACAGAGGTGAACAAAGAAATGAGAAGATGTATTAAAAGGGATAAGAGGAAATAAATAGATGAACTAACTAAATAGCCAGAGAAGGTGGCAAACAAAAGAAATATGAAAGAACTGCACAAAGAAATTAAGTAGAACATACAAACATATCAATGCCTTTATTAAAGATAAGAAAGGAAATCTGCTTAGTAATATAAGAGAACAAATGAAGAGATGGGAAGAGCACTTTGAAGAACTTTTGAACAGACTTGGGCCAAATAACCCTCCCGGTTTACTACCAACAGAAGAAGAGTAACACGTTAACTGTGGAAAGCCAAGCAAGGTAGAAATATTTAAAGCTATTAAAAAATGGTAAAACCACAGGGTCAGATAAAATTTCTACATAAGCCATCAAAGCAGATATTAACACCTCTACCAAGATGCTACATAATCTAATAGATCAAATATAGGAAAGAGAAGAAATACCTAAAGACTGGAAAGAAGGTTATATGATCAAACTACCAAAGAAAGGAAGTTTACAGGAGTGCACAAAATTATACGGGAATTATGCTGCTATAAGTGCCAGGAAAAATATTAAGCGGAATCAGTCTGGAGAGACTAAAAGAGGCCATCGAGAAACATTTGAGACATGAACAAGCAGGTTTTAGGAAAAACAGATCATGCTGTAAACAATAACTACCTTATATATAATAGGTGAACAAAGTTTAGAAATACAGTGCCCACTTTATATTGCATTCATAGATTATGAAAAGGCATTTGATTATGAAAATAACTCAGAACAATAGAAATGGAATTCAGTGGTCACTGACCAAGCAACTTAAGGACTTAGTCTTTGCTGATGACATAGCTCTTTTATCACATAATCATCATCAGATGCAAGACAAAATGAGAAAACTTGATGAGAGATCACAACAATTGGGACTGAAAATAAATATAGATAAGACCAAAATTATGAGAATTAATGCTGTTGGCAATAACCAAATAACAATAGGAGAAATATCTCTTCTATACATACAATCTTACATATATCTGGGCAGTAATATAGATAAAGAGGGAGAAATAGATGGAGAACAACAAAAATGACAATCATGAAGATACAGACTTTCATTAATGGATGTTTGTGCAGAATAAAAGGATGGAAATGGCCGGACAAAATCACTAACATAGAATTATGGAAAAGTAGCAGTCAAATACCAGTGGATAAAGAGATACAATGAAGACAATTGTGCTGGATAGGACATACACTGTGGAAGACAACTGAGAGTATAGTATTACACAACAGGCCTTTTTCTTGGAATCCCCAAGGAAAAACAGAGAGGAAGACCAAAATATTCTTGGAGAAGGCAGACAGAAGCAGAGGTAAATATGATGGGGAAGACATCGAATGAACTTAAAAGATTGGCAAGAAACCGAACAGCTCAGAAAGTGTTTGTTGAAGACCTATGCTCCACAGGGAGTTGAAAGAAAGAAGAAGAATATAACATTTGTCCTATTTATGGAGTCTGCTGGGGATGGAGAGACTGTAGGACTACAGAATGAAGGCCACATCCCCAGTGCAGATCACTACAAAATATTCAGGTCAGATTTTTTATTCTACCCTTGAAAGGAATATTTTTTTACACTACTGTGATTTGAACCAATTGTTACTATTGATAGTGTCTCTTTATTTTTGATCTTGCATACAGTAACTTTATGACAATATGGTGTCACCTGTAGCACATGACACTTAATACTGGATGAGATGGCTGTGGAGTCACCATTAACATCATTAATTGTAGATATTAAATTGTATTTTGACATAATTTTACTTGGCAATATAAGAAGGTAGTTTGCCATTCCTTTCCTTCTTGGCAGTGACTGTACTAGTCGGAGATCGCAGCCATTGTCTCTACGACTGAGATCCTCTGCCTGCCATCAAGAAATGGGTACCATAACTGGCACTACTTGCTGGCTACTACCACAACACCATCCACCATCTGCTTCAATGATTTCACATAACCCTGATAGTGGGGGCTAAACAGGAGCTCCACCTTGCCCAAGGGTGTCCCTAAGACTATCAAAGAAAAGGAGATGTCTTACTCCTCTCTTGGTAGGTGATAACTCTACCCAACTAACCCCTTCTAGCTTCACCCAACATTAAATAGGTATCAAAGATATTTTATGAGAAAACTGGTACTGATGTGTTGCTACCACATTATTTAAAAAAAAAATAATAAATAAATAAAACGTGCACTGACGGTAAAAAATATGAGCACTAACACTATATTCTCATTATGGCCAATGTATACTTGATGAGGTACTTAGCCTTTCTTTTATATAGAAGGATATACATTATTCATCATTCCTTCACTGCATGTATATGCACCTTTAGTACAAGTATGTTTCCTCATCCAGTCTGAATGTTTCTTGTTGTTTTGCTGTGTTGTATGCCTCAGTGAGTGTAGTCTGTAAGAAATCCTTGTTTCAGTTTTTCTATTGTCGTTTAGGTTGTACCTTTCTCACTTTAAGATACTACCATAAGATACTACTATATGTACATGATAATGATGACAATCGAATTCCACGTTATCAGCACAAGCAGTTGAGAATACCATGGACAGCTAAGAAGAGTAATGAAAATGTTTTGAAAGAGGTCAAAGCAAAAAGAGACCTAATTTGAGAAAGAAACAATCATCAATTTTTGGCCGTATATTGAGAAGAGAACAGCTGGAATATATTGTAACAAGTGGGAAAATTTAGGGATGAAAAGATAGAGGGGAGCAAAGAGAAAAAATAATAGAACAGCTTAAAAGAATGGCTTGGCAGACGATCAACAAAAGAAATGATAAAGAATTGTCGAGATCAAAAGTTGTGGAGAGATATGATCACCTACGCCAGTAGGCCCAGTACTTGATGATGATGATGTATCATCTTCATATTGGTGAAATCTAATACCTTGATCAATTATCTAAAAATTCATATATAATATGTTATTTGTTAGATAAATATAAATATGTAGATTGATTCTTAAAACCATGAAAAATGTTGTCTGTGAAATCTTTTCCGTTGCATCGATAAAAAGCTTCCGCACGGAAAGAGTTAATTCAAGTTTCTTCGGTATGTGTACATAAATATTTCATTGAGAATATTTCTTACCTATGCCATTAGTAGCATTATTGTTTCCAATTTTGCTTAATTTCATGACCAGACGCGATGTTTCAAAGGAGCGCTCATTTCTGTCATCATCTGCAGTCTTGGCTCCCACACAGTCCGCCACTGTCTGTAATGCAGTCTGGCCAGAAGTGACAACCATTTTGTCCTGTTCAGTTTAAAAACCCAAACATTGTAATTTCTAAAAATTATGACAGCTTATTTTTCTTCATACATTGTAAATTATTAAATTTACTACCAAAATTTAATAAACAAATTTTACATACGTCTAGACCCTGCAAGATTTGATGAATGTCATGTACCATCACTACACTGCAGATTATCTGCATGGATTATCCATTATGCTTCTCCTGTAGCATTATCATTTAATTATAAAGATGCTAGTGGTAAATTTCTTGATGTTACTCTGCTGTCTTAAGGTTTATTTCTATTCATCCTGTACTCTAATATTATAAACTTCAGATCAGGTACTTTTATAAATAAAACATAAATAATAAATAAAACATAAATAATAAATAAAACATGAATAATAAATCAAACATAAATAATAAATCAAACATAAATAATAAATCAAACATAAATATTTCACTTGTCTAATTTATATGTAATTCCTTTTTCAAATTGCCTGATTCATTTGATGAGGAGAGATAATAACCGAATAGCTTGCAAAGCAAGTCCTCATGTAGGAAACAACAGGTAAGAGGAAAAGAGGCTGACCTAGAGAGACACTGGGAAGAACATTGATCAGAGAAGCAAAAACAGCAGGAATTGGCTCCCTCAATGAGATAGAGTTGTTTGCACAGAACAGAGACAAATGGTGAGATTTCATAAAAGATCTTTACAAGGACTGAAAACTGCTAGAATAAAAATTTAGATAAGGGAAAGAGTATCTGGGTCTATGCCCTATGGGCTGGCTATGGCTCGAATGGTCAATAGATAGACAGATAGAATTCATTTGGCTTTTCATTCCACGAGATGTACCATTGTGTAAGGAATTCCGCATGTAACCGAAACAGTAATTTCTTTAAAATGGTTTTACTGCTAAATACTCTCCTTCCTAGAGTATCATCATAAAGTACCGGGCCTGCTGGTGTAGGTGATCATGTCTCTCCACAATTTTCGATCTCGACAGTTATTTATCATTTCTGTTGTTGACCTTCTGCCAAGCCATTCTCTTGAGCTGTCTGGTATTTTTTCTCTTTGCTTCTCTCTATCGCTTCGTCCCTCAATTTTTCCAGTTGTTACAATATATTCCAGCTGTTCTCTTCTCATTATATGGCTAAAAAATGATGATTGTTTCTTCCTAATATTGGAAATTAGCTCTCTTTTTACTTTGACCTCTTTCAGAACATTTTCATTACTCTTCCTAGCTGTCCATGGTATTCTCAACATTCTTCTGTAAAACCACATTTCTACAGACTCCAGTGAGTATCTTGTCTGTTGTCCTATTGTCCTTGATTCACATCCATATGTTAAGACTGGCTCTACATAACATTTAGGAACTCTTTTTCTTGTTTCTATTGTCAAAAATGGATTACATAGTATCTTCCTCATTTTCTGGAAAGCTGGTTTTTCCTGAGCCATTCTGAATCTCACCGCTTTTGTACATCTTCCGTCTGAGGTTAACAAAGTTCCCAAATATTTAAATTCATTAACCTGTTTTAAGATTTTTACACTTGTCTTTATTTTGCACTGAGGTGATGTCTTTTTCTTTGTTGTTGCCATTACTTCCTCTAGAGTATACCAACACATTTTCCATTTATCCTGTGTGAACTCACAGGTACTCTACACTAAAACTGAAGAACAATAACTGTGTTGTGTAGGTACTCTCACCCAGATGACAGATTTCAGCAGAGAGATGCATCAGGTAGGCTGTCACACCATTTAGGCGTCACATGTTACTTTTTATTTCTCACAAAATGAACATGCTGCTGTTCAAATTTTATTGCAATATCTTCATTTGTGTTAGAATTATTGAGGAAATGCCAGGTTCGGTAATGAGTGAGACCCCCTGTATACATAACAATAATGTCTTCAATAGTTTTGAAGTCTTTTACAGTGTTGAATAGATGTAGCAATTTAATTCTTCTTCTTCTTTCCTTCCTCATTTGCCTTTCAGCATCGAGGGGTACTCGATGTAATATATATTTTATATAATTTGCGGTCTTTTGCTCTTCTGTTCACCTCTGCTGTTGTTATGTTTCCTAGTGCTTCTAATATTTTATTGATCCATCTTTTTCGTGGTTGACCCTTGGGTCTGGTATTCTTGCAGCATTTATTGAGGGCTCATCATGTTGTGTTTTGATCACTCTGCCTTGTCATGTGGTCAAACCATTTTATCTTTGTTTCTTTATATATTCTATGGGATGAGGTGAGAAGGAGGGGGGGGGGCTATTCCTGCTGGCTTTTTTCTCAGTTCTTCATTTCTTATCTTATCTCTCAGACTGTTTCCTGTCATTCGTCTGATACGTTTAATCTCAGTAGAGGTTATTATTCTTATTGTTCGTGCATCTAGAGTTCAGGTCTGGCATTGGAAGCACAACGTTGGGATGAAGATTGTATTGTATAGTGCTCACTTTGCCTCTAGAGTTATTTCCTTGTTGGACAATAATGGAGATAACTGTCCAATGATTTAACAAACTTTATTGCATCTTAAATTTAAATCTACTACATATAAATATAGATTACGTCTACTTCCTCAATTAGTTTATTGCTGTGTTATACATAACATTATTTTGAATTATCTTATTATGTTACCCATAATAATTTTACATGTTGATGATGATATACAACATTGTTATTATGTCAACATTCCAGTACTAAAACTTTGTTATACGGATACTTCGAACTGTTTATCCCTTTCCATACCTGTTTAGGGAGCCACGATAGCTCAGTGGTTAGTGAACTGGACTACAAAGGACAAGAGGTAGGGTTCGATCCCAACAGACGGCTTCCAGGTTCATCCAGCCTTTAATGGGTACCAGATTTTTTTCTGGGATAGTAAAGCAGCACGGGCGTAATACCGACCGCATTACCCCTAAAATCATGTGCAGAAGATCTGTAAAATTTATGGTCACTAACACCATATTCTCTATACGCCAATTGGCGTGACAAGGGTACTTTACTTTTTTTTTATACCTGTTTAGTCCTAGCATTCATTTATTGTATTTGACAACTATTCATATTTGATTATAAATATCACATAACATTTATTTTTTTTAATTTTATGTGCCACAATATTTTGATTGATAAAGCAAGTACTGCAAAGAATGCTGTTGACATCAAATACAATCTTTTGTGGTATGTAATACAAAGAATACAATACTTTAAAAAAAATGTACTCACAGGACACATTCCATATCACGAATAAAAAAATGTGGTTCCAATAGCCAACATGAGAAACTCAGAAGCCACGTTTTGTGGCTTTTAATTTATTGATATTTCTGTAATTATTTCCACTATAACCTTGCAATTCTCTTATTTAACCTCTTTTCCGACTTCTTGAGCAAATTGTCTGAATAAACCGTGTGTTTTAGATCAATTTTCATTTACTTATTTTGCTCTTATTTTAATGTTTTTATAATTTTTTTTAAAATGTGTGGTCACAGTAAGTTAAACCTCTTAATAGCGAATTTGTTAAACAAGAAAAGAGAGAAGCAAAGTCAGCTTAAACACAGAACCTAACATCAGTAATATGGTAGGCCTGATTCTGTGTCACAGAAGGTCAAACTAAATATAAATAAAATCAGAAAATGAGCACATGTTGCGACATTATCCCATTTCTGGTGGATAAACTGTATCTGCATGTCAAGTGCAATCACCATGTAGTGTAAAAGTTAGTGTTCTCATATTATTTCCAACAGAAAAAAACATCTTTGGCTCTATAAAGAAATAAACCCATGACCACGATGACTGAGACAACCAGTCCAATCCACTTAATGCCAAAGCTACTTATTATTTTTTCTATTTCTTAGTGTATGTCTGTTACAAAAAGAAAGAAAGCAAAAATAAAGGACTCAGCCTTAATAGCAAAAAGACAGAAGTAATGGTAACAACAAGGAAAAAGACATCACCTCAGTGCAAAATAAAGACAAGTGGAACAATATTAAAACAGGCAAATGAATTTAAATGTTTGGGAACTTTGTTAACCTCAGACGGAAGATGTACAAAAGAGGTGAGATGCAGAATGGCTCAGGTAAAAGCAGCTTTCCAAAAAATGAGGAGGATATTATGCAATCCATTTTTGACAATAGAAACAAGAAAAAGAGTTCTTCATTGTTATGTAGAGCCAGTCTTAACATATGGATGTGAATCATGGACAATAGGACAACAGACAAGAAAATCACTGGAGTCTGTAGAAATGTGGTTTTACAGAAGAATGTTGAGAATACCATGGACAGCTAAGAAGAGTAATGAAAATGTTTTGAAAGAGGTCAAAGCAAAAAGAGAGCTAATTCCCAATATTAGGAAGAAACAATCATCATTTTTTGGCCATGTAGTGAGAAGAGAACAAATGGAATATATTGTAACAACTGGAAAAATTGAGGGACGAAGAGATTGAGTGTAGCAAGAGAAAAAATACCAGACAGCTAAAGAGAATGGCTTGGCAGAAGGTCAACAACAGAAATGATAAATAACTGTCGAGATCGAAAGTTGTGGAGAGACATGATCACCTATGTCAGCAGGCCTGGTACTTGATGATGATGATGATGTCTGTTACTTATTTCTGCATGCTATGATATCCAATAATATAGTATTACAAAGAAGGGTAGAAAATAATTCTATATGACATTTATTTCATTTCTAGTGTCTGTCAAGAGTACTGGAGATTAAAGGAGTTTATCAAATGCAGTAGTCACAGGTGTTTGGGTCAGTGTTTTTAATTTTACCTTAATTAGAAAAAACTTTCTGCTTGCCATGATTTGAACATGCATTCTCCTGGTTTGGAGCATGACAAGTTATTAATTGGGTCACCCAAAAAAGGGAAAGACTTTCAAAAAAAGATGAAAGTGAGTAAAAAAATAATAAAACAATCAATATTTTCACAAGATATACTCATCACAGTTTGCAGTCATTTTCCTGTAGCCCCAAAATAAACATTGAGCAAAAACAAACAATTTTTTAAAGTCTAGTCAGAAATAGCCTTGTCCAGATCCTTACTGTATTTTTTCTAGCATGATCCCTCTCCTGCTTGGCTTTATCCAGTGGGATCAGGTAAGCCTCGTACAGGTCATCAGGGTGCTCACGATATGTCAGAATGTCAAAAACACGATCTTGGAGGGAAAAGTCTTCATCACATTTCATCAGGTTCATGGCCTCTATGAAGACACAATGATACTGACATCTGTGACTGTAATCTGTGACTGGTAAATATTTTACTGGCAATGATACATTTTAATTTTTGAAAGTTGAAATAGATTCTGTGGTGGTACAAATGAAACAGATTTACTTCTACCCTTTACAGATCTTTTTCTTCTACTGCTGTTGTTTGTCCGATGATTACTGCTGCTCATAATTCCACATTAAAAGGAAGTTAAGTGGAGACAGATGCATTCTGGTTTACAGCATGCTGTAATATTTATGTTTTTTGACCCAACATATGCAATTTCAGCACTTAATTTTTCAGTGCTGGGTTGCCATTCCTCATTGATCCCTCCTCATTTGGCCAGACTAGTTAATCTGCTATCAGGCCAGTAGTGGAAAGGTGGAATAGAATCTTGATCAGTTTTGGCTCAATGGTTCTAAAGTAAACAATTATGAGTTATTGGTTCTTTTAAGCCCAGGTGCTTGGAGACATCTTTAGCTCACCTTTACAGATGAAAGTGATAGTAGTTTAAAATTGGAATATAAGGACACTATGTAGATATTCAAAAATTTTAGTTTTAGTTGTTTTAGTAAACAACATAAAATTGATGTCATCTGTCACAACATGCTAAAGGATATTCTGAAGAAGCTATCTGAGCATTAATGATGATGATCTGATTGCTAATTAAGTGCTGTCCAGCTGAATTTGTAAAGCTTGTTGATAATATTCACATTTATATAGCCAATACAATTTTTTTAAAGCTGTAATCTTATGTAACACAAATTGCTCTTAGATTTCTTTGTTTTGGCTCATATTCTACTCCTAAATTTTAGTCAATAAAACTATAAAAGATGATAATGATGATGACAGCAAATAAGAGTCAGAATTAAAGAAAATGAATACAAAACCATTCAATGACTAACCAGATGAAATGCTGGGACAGTTGTTCTGCACCTCTGGAGCTTTCATAACTTTGCGAAAAAGTAGACAGTCATTAAAAATATAATCCATTAGCTCCCTGTAGGTGTCTTTTGCCGGTAGACGGTTGAGAATTTCTTGGCTTATTTCATAAGCTGTCCTTGGGTCACTGCGAGGCTCCAACATTCTAGTAGAAACAATTATCAAATGTGCTCTTGAAGCATATATAATTTTGTTTGTGTATGATTTAATTATCAAATAGTGGAGATTACAGTTGTTGAAAAGCTGAGGAGGTAACCAAGAAGACAATGCAACCAAGACATCAAAGATTTCTTACACACTACATTCACTGAGGCAGGCAACATAGCTAGAAAAAAGACACAGTGGTAGTCAAAAGAGCAACATGCTTCTCAAAACAGACCACCTGATGATCCACAATCATGAGGCTTCTGTCCTTTCTTTTTATTCAACTGCATATGCTGTATGCGTGTGACAGCTGGAAAACAACAAGAGATATAGAAACAAAGTTGAATACATTCGAAAATAAATGTCTAAGGAAAATACTTGGTATAGCGTGGAACGAATTCAAAACAAACGAGGAAATTAGAGAAATCACAAATCAACTACTAATATCTTCAGTAATAAAGAAAAGACGATGGTCATATGTTGGACATGAGATGAGAAGAGATAATAACCGAATAGCAAAGCAAGCCTTCATTTGGGAAACAACAGGTAAGAGAAAAAGAGGAAGACCCAGAGAGACGCTGAGAAGAACATTGATGAGAGAGGCAAGAGCAGCAGGAATCGGCTCCCTCAATGAGATAGAGCTGCTTGCACAGAACAGAGACAAATGACGAGATTTGATAAAATATCTTTAAAAGAATTGAAAACTGCTAGAACAAAAATTCAGATGAAGGAGTATCTTGATCTATGCCCTATGGGCCGGCTACGGCTCAAAAGGCAAATAGAGAGAGATATGCCATTTAGCACCACAGGGAGGAGGAATGTGTGATTTTTATGGCCTTTGTTGGTTGTGTAGCCTAAGGTGTTGAGTTGAATTTAATTAATATTTCTTTGATTTCATCTGTCCAGCTCTTTCTGCTGTAAACCTAAATTTTGTTCAATATGCGATGAGGATAACATGTCAACTAAACTTAAATAGAATGTTTTCAAGTAATACACTCAAACTGCAGGTTGGTTTGGTTTCATTCAGTTCAGATGTTCAAACTATTTGATTCTTTGTTGTTCAATATTGTAAAAAGTTGATGCTATACCCCCCAACTTTCTCAAAGTTTCACTTCTTATTTTATCTCTTATAGTTGTGTTCACAGTTTATCAGTACCAGTGTATGGTCATGAGCGGCAGTAATTTATTTGTCATACGTACTCACAAAGATTTGTATGCACTTTCTTTTCTTTTTTATCAAACAAAATATCAGCTCAATTCTCTTACTCCTTATGTTTGTATAAAATTGTCATACAATTTATTTACTTGTCAATCATTTTGAGACAAAGAAATAGAATAAACTGTAGAAATGTGAGGACATTAGAAGATTGATAGAGTTGACATAATAGAAATTATGTAGAAACATTCTTTTGTATCTAAATTCTCATAATTTAGTAGACCATTGTTTACAGTGGTACACAATGTGCTCATGAAAGTTTCTAAATACTCTCTAAATATTGATAATTACTTTCATCATTTATATTGCTGCACTATATTTTTGTGTGTTAAACTATATTTCATTTTATATTTCAGTTCTGATAAACAAGTTTTACAACCATCAGCCAATTTATAATTTCTTTGCAGTGCAGGTCACATGATAAAGTTAGAAATGGAACCTGGAGAAAAATTGTGTAACAGGAGCTATTGACTAATGAACAAAAATGAAATAAATGGTTTGGACATATGAACTGAATGAAACATAGACAACCTGCAGCTGGAGTATATTACATGAAAACATCCAGTTAAAGAGCGAAAGGGAAACTTACACAGAGATGGATCGATGGAATCAAAGAGACATGACAACATCTCGGCTACACAGCTATCAAAGATTATAAAATTACACATTCCTCATTTCTGTGATGCAACACCACAAAAGCAGCAGGCCAAAAGAGAAAATAGAGTCTTTGCTTACTTGGCCATTTTGTTTTTTCATTACAGATCTTTCCTCTACGCATTCCTTGGGTATGCAAAATAAACATAAAATTGTATCAAGCAGCAAACTAGTACCTTTGCCCTCAAACTTTCAAACTTCCCGGCTGTCTTGAGATTTTACAATTCTCTTTTAAGCATAAGGCTCATTGTCTAATAATTTCAACTATCGATTTTTATAAAAACTGTTTTATTGTAATAATTCTTGCTTTGATTTCACAACTGCCTATGACATTCAACATATCATTATCAGAAGAAAAAAAAAACATTTTAACTGCTGTAATCATTCAGTTGGATCATTTATGTTATCCAAGATTTACATCCATAACACAATATCGGTTTGAAAAAATACTAGACTCACTCTCTCTCTCTCTATTCAAATATTAATATTCATGCTAGGTGGTCTAGAGGTAAGACACAGGCAGCTGGACAAGAAAGGGTTCGATTCCCACCACAGGTGGTTTTTACATCGAATTCATGGTTTCTTTATAGTTTTAACATCCCCTGGTCTCTGGGTTGTGAGATCTGATGTAAGCCCTTTAATGGTGAAATACAGGAGGACAGGTGTGCACTTGCACACGTTAAAGAACCCTTGGAAATGAAAAAGCCAAAAATGGCAGTTGTCTTGGCAAAAATTGTTCAAATCTACCCATGCCACAGATGGATGTGTCAGGCCTAAAGATGCAGATATCACTGCTCTACCGTAAATTAGTGACACAAATGATCCAAGCCCACTGAGCAGGTGAACGGCAAGAAGAAGAATATTCATGCTTTTATAGAAAGAAAAAACTTGCCTTGGGTTAATGGGAATTGTAACTGGTATTGATTCAGGTTCAACTGTTGTTGTCGTTGTTGTAGTGGTGGATGTGGTGTACGACACAGAAGTGCTGTGGATTATATGGTCATGAACACACATCTTCAAAAATCTTGTACCTGATTCTTATATGTATTTAAGTCTTAATGTCATAGTCTGACAAGTTAAAAAATATAATCATCATCATTGAGTGCCATCTCCGCATCGAAGGTTGGTTACCATGGAGCGCCATTCCCCTCTGTCTCTTGCTTCAATGGTGCAGATTGTCATAGGTTGACTTGTCCATCTTTTGATGTTACTCATCCATGTTATTCTTGGTCTGCCTCTGAATCTTTTACCTTGTATTTTCCCTTCCAATATTACTTTTATTAGACTGTTGTGTCTTTTAACATGCCCCAAAAATTTCATTTGTCTTGTTTGAATTGTGTTTAGTAGTTCTATTTTCATTTTTAGTTGTTCTAAAACTTCATCGTTTGTTTCCTTTTCTTTCCATCCAATTCTACCTATTCTTCTATAAATCCACATTTCAAAGGCTTCAATTTTCTGTTCTGTTTTCTTGTCTAATGTCCATGTTTCTGCACCATACAGGAGCATTGAGAAGATGTAACATTTTGCTATTCTTAGTTTTTCAAAAATATAGGTCCCACAATTTAATTTGTGCACAAATAATAACCTTTAACCCACACTAAATTCAGTTTATTGTGGCAATCCATCGCTGCCATAAATTCAGATTGCAACTACAGGTCTGAGAGTGTATTGTTGAAGTTTAGGTACAAGTAAACACATGCTGCTAGAAAAAAAAGATTGTTGAGTGAATAAAATATAATCAAAAAGTACTTGACATCTGTTATACAAGTTTTATGATAATAACTGATGTATAGTAATTATAGAAAAATACAGTACCCACTTAAATCTTGATGAACTGTCATTTGGGATCAAACCTGGCCTGTTGTTCACATTATTCCTGTTCATTAAATACTGATGAGCCTTGGTTCTCTTCTCTTTAAAAGCTTAAGTTTATTTATTGTTTCACTTATATTCATTGTTCAACTTATGTGTATTCATTGCTTACTCTATGTGTGTTTACTATTCTTTGTTTACATGTGTACATATTGATTTTGATGTTTAGTCCTCAATTACTGTACTCTTAAACTTAGTATATCTGATGAGATACTATTGCAGAATCCTGGACATCTCATTCTTTGATAAAGAAGCTTGAAACATAATTATTTTAAACTGTTAGAGTGGATTTATAAGGGAAGTCAGAGACAGTCCTTGACTTTACTAAATCACAGAATGCAGGGTCAGGAAAAACCTGGAACACAATTGTTGTGTCTCTTGACCATGCATGCCACAATGATACATGAAGTATTTTGAACTTTTAGAATCTGTTTATTCACTTTTACAATAATCTAATTGTTTTTCTTCTTAAGTAAGTTATTTGTTTTCATACATGTAACATATATCTATTTACACGTTGATTTTTCATGATTATGCATAATTTTTCTATTACATTTTTTAAAAATGTGGGTGCTCTTTGTTTCCCTTTACATGTAGTCTTTAGTTTATTCACATAAAATCTGGCACACTTACGTGGAGTCTTTGCTGGCATTAAGCTGCAAAGTGCCCACAGTGATTCCAGCAATGGTGTAGTTGCTGCCATTGTCAACAAAGGATGATCTTACTGCAGATGACAAGGCTGTTCCTACCACTGTGTGGTAAATGGTGGAGGAAGGTGTTGTTATCACTGTGGTTGTAGTAGGTGTTGTTTGTGTAGTTGCAGTCAACCGTGATGTTGGTGTGGTGTATCTCACAGTGGTCGTAGCTCTGCTGACTGTAGAACGAGCGGTGGAAGTTTGGGTATAACTTTTGCCATTTGCAGCAGTTGTCATTCTAGGAGTAGTCTGGCTCAGTAACTCTGTTGTCAATGTTTCTTCCTTTATGGATACCTTTTCTGGCATTTTTTTAATTTCTTGCGTGTTTGGAAAAATGTTGCTTAGTCCTCCCAGGCACTCTGAATTAGAATTGTTATTACATGAAATATTGAATTATGCACTCCATGAATGAGTTTTAAGTTTAGCAACAACAAACATTAGCTAATAATAAGCTGCATATAAAAAACACAGAGAAGTTATTTGTGTCAAAGACCTAATAATGAGGGGAAGCCCATCCTGAGTGACAGTCAGGAAAAATATAGCCCAAGGAAGAACACATTTTTTGGGGAGGAAGGCAAGATATCACAAGGTACAGTCTGATAGGACATTATTAGGAACAATGTCACTAAAGAAGTGCATCAAAAGATGAAAGGAAAATGTTGAATGCAACAAATTATGAAGGTGATACTCTTCAAATGAACAGCTCAGATGCAAAGTTTTAAAACTGGAAAAGCTAACAGTTCAGAAACAGGAACATAGAAAAATGTAAAGAAAGAGAGCTTTCGTAAAATCATCTCATATATCTATCTATCTATTGTCCTTTCGAGCTGAAGACATAGGGCAGAACCACAATCTTAAAAGCAGAAACCTAGCGTGCCAAAATGGCACATATCACTGATTCTAAAATCTAAGGCTCTGTTTCCATAACAATACTTTTTACAATGACAGCTTGCCAAGCCATCGATCAACCTCCTTAGTCGCCTCTTATGACATGCCTGGAAGGTCACAGTGTCACTATTCTCTACTTCCCTCATAATGAAGCCCCGGTAACACATGGGATATCTCATATATGCAGTGCAATTTTTTTCCTCTAGGTGTTAGTGTCCACGTTTGGTACTGATTGCAGAGTGTTGGAAGGAATATTGTGTTGTATACTATTCTCTCTACATTAGATTTTACATATTCTTACTCCCAGTACTACTACTAAAGTATTTTTAGATATGAACTTAAAAAGTCAAAATATCTCTAAGATTACCTCCAGCAAAACTTGATGTATCCTCAACTGTAGCTTCTGCCATGGATGATGTCCCATTGGCAAGGCTAACAAATGCATCAACCGCTGAGGACTTGAACAATTGAAAAAAACAGTAGTAAATTATATTTGTTAACATGCATATATTTTGTAGTTGTAAGACACAAATGCCATCAAAAATAATCTTTTCTTCTTTATACATTCATTCAGCAAAAAAAAAGAGTTTGTTTTCAAATTTTGTTAAATAGCATAATTCAGTTTTTGTAATTCTCAACCACATCATCTGGTCTCTCTCTTAACTTTCCTTTGACAGTCCAATGCTTTGAAAATCTCAAGGCTTCCTTGTAATCTTTATGCAAAATACATTCAGTCAGTTATAATTGAAGCCAGCATATTATTATATATATATATATATATATATATATATAAATTATATAGACATTTATTTGAAACAAAGCAAATATAAGACTTTTAATATGAAAAGAGTGTTGGTGAGTGAAGCAATTGATATGAACCTTTAATACACAATCTGGGGAAGTCTTTATTTTATTAATTTATATTTTGTTTATTTTTCATGCTATCTTTTCTTGGAGCATTTTTTTACATTCTGAGTTTAATTTCCAGACCAAAACAGCTTTGGGGTTCACCTAGCTTCTGAAATTGGGTACAAAAGACAATTTTCTTGAAAAAGGGTAGCAAATGTCAACTACAAGATGTGCAGATAGTCATTTAACAATGTGGGTACTAACACAATATTCATAAATGTGTAAAGGGAAACTCATTACTTGTTTTTCCTTACCATTATTTTAATTATTTTGTTCCTAAGGATTTATCAATATTGCATTTAAATGTTTCCTAAACTATCTTTAACATGTCATTAATGATTATTTTCCTCAAAGTTCTATTATATGTACATATGTGGTTCTAGGCTATGAGTAGTATTTCGGCTTACGGTCAGTGACAGTATTTATGTTGTTAGGGTATAGAAATAAAGAGTTAAGGTACTGCATTTAAAGTTACATTTGGCGATTGTAAAAAAGTTTTAAAATATTTTGAAGGAAAAGAACAATAGATATGACTTTCATTGAACTTACTCTTGATCCCTCACTAACGATATCCTTATTGCTAGTCATCGTTTTGATGGCAGAAGCACATTTAGCTGCCTGGTTAGGACTGTCTATCCTTCCAGCAACTGAGCCTAAAGTTTTCACAACAGCTTCTGTAGACTGTACAATATAAGGAAACTTTGATCACATCACAACACATTATATCGCTTGCATACATATAAAACATTCATAAATATCCACATACATATGAGAAACAATACTTATATTAAACACCACTAAACACACACATATATATATTTAATAATCTACATTTCAGAAACAATAATTACGTACAGCTCTAAACACACAGACATGTATAGATTAATATATATTTCAGAATTCATCATGGCAACACTTAAGGAGTCATAGACAAAGGTGGCTGGGTCATGTAAGAAGAATATTCAGCAATTGTATTCCCAAACCAATATTGTATGACAAACTTAAGGTTGGTAAGAGATCAAAGGGCAGACCTGTGCAGAGATATAAGAATGTCTGCAGGGCTTCCTTGAGTGAATTCTCTATCAGTAAAAGAAACTGGGAAAATCGGGCTGCAGAAAGTAGCACATGGAGAACAAAAAATAAAAAATGGCACAGCAACTTTTGAGACAGTGTTGATATAAAATTCAGAAGACAAAAACACAGACGAAAGGAGATGAGGTCAGGTATTATGAATACATCTTATTTGTTCTGTGGCCGGATCTGTCTATCCAATATTAGCAGATTCAGCCATGAGAGAAACTGTTCAGCAAAGCAGCATCTAGCATAAGACACTAACATTTTTACCAAACAACTGATTTATCATGATTCCTTGCTACCAACCATCTGTCAAAATGCCAAAGGTCATATAGTGTTTTAAACAATGCTGCTAAGTACATAGAAAGGTCTCAGTCTGAAAAGTAAGAAAACAGAAGTAATGGTCATATCAAAGAAACAATCATCCTCATATGCAGCATAAAAATAAACAGGACAAATCTGAAACAAGTACCACGTTTCAAATACTTGGGCACAATAATAACATCAATGGAAGATGTACCACAGAAATAAAAAGCAGAATAGCTCAGGCCAAAATAGCATTTCAGAAAATGAAAAACATCTTATGCAACAAGTCTATGTCAGTAGAAATGAGAGAGAGAGTTCATCGGTGCTATATAGAGCCAATTCTCTATGGAAACAAATCATGGACAGTAGACAAACAAATTAAAGGTTGATTAGAGGTGACAAAGATGGGGTGTCTCAGAAGAATGTTGAAAATTCCCTGGACAGCTAAAAAGATCAACAAGGAAATTCTCAGAGGCCAACATAAAAAGGGAGCTCCTAAAAATTATCAGAAATCAACAATCTTCGGGCACATCAAATATAAGAGGAAAGTTGGAATACTTGATTACAACTGGCAAAATACAGATGAAGAGAGATAACGGACAACAAAAAGAGAAGATACTAGATAGCTTGGTGTCATGGTATGGAAAACAGTCAACAACAGAATTGATATGATGCACTGTGGATAGAAGGAAGGACATGATCACGATGCCAGCCAGTATGGCACATGATGATGATAATTGTGACTAAGTGCATATAATTCTAATATAACTAAGTGTTAAAAAGATATTGTTTTTAACTACACACTCAATATAATTTCTTGTATAGTTTACTTTTGTCTATTTTCCTTAAATATCTTAACATGCGATATCTATTGTTGACATGTGCTATTAGGAAGACTCAGTGTTCTACCATGACCAAGATAATGCAAGTACATCAAATGTTAGGTTTATACTGAGAAAGTTATATGAGGATAAATATGGAGGAAAAACATAGGATAGTCAGTACCAGTCTTTGGGCTTACTAATAATATCATCATCAAGTAAAGGGCCTACTGGCGTAGGTGATCATGTCTCTCCACAACTTTCGATTTCGACAGTTCCTTATCATTTCTTTTGTTGATCTTCTGCCAAGCCATTCTCTTAAGCTGTCTGGTATTTTCTCTCTTTGCTTCCCTCTATCTCTTCATTCCTCAATTTTTCCAGTTGTAACAATATATTCCAGTTGTTCTCTTCTCATTACATGGCCAAAAATTGATGATTGTTTCTTCCTAATATTAGAAATTAGCTCTCTTTTTGCTTTGACCTCTTTCAGAACATTTTCATTACTCTTCTTAGCTGTCCATGGTATTCTCAACATTCTTCTGTAAAATCACATTTCTACAGACTCCAGTGATTTTCTTGTCTGTTGTCCCATTGTCTATGATTCACATCCATATGTTAAGACTGGCTCTACATAACATTTAAGAACTCTTTTTCTTCTTTCTATTGTCAAAAATGGATTGCATAGTATCTTCCTCATTTTCAGGAAAGCTGCTTTTGCCTGAGCCATTCTGCATCTCACCTCAGAGGTGATGTCTTTTTCCTTGTTGTTACCATTACTTCTGTCTTTTTGCTATTAAGGCTGAGTCCTTTATTTTTGCTTTCTTTCACTATAATGTCCAACATTTCTTGTAATAATATTGTAGTGATCATAACAGCAAATGTAACCTTTCCTCTATTCACAAGAAGATTTTTGTTCTGTTGAATTATTTACTAAAGTGACCTAACCTTCTTTAAGAATGACAATAAGAATAGTTAAGGTATCTCCTTTTCAGATATATGCATTAACAATAAGAAATTATCATTGAAAGTTTGATTACTAGTGGTATTAATCAACATGTAAAATAGAAATCAGCAAATTAAAATACCCAATTAATAACAGTTTTGACTAAAATAATTAATAGATAGCTCACCTCTGCTAATTTTTCTTGAGCGTCTGCAGCGGACGTCTACATATAAATTGATAAAAATGCATCATCATTATGCACCAATTAGTAATAAATAATACTATGTAAATTGTATCAATTGTTCTTTTCTATGTTTTATTTAAGTTTTTTTTTAAGTATATGTATCTCAAAGGATGTAAAAATTATCAATTTTTGTTTTTAACTTTAATTATTAATTATATAATACAAATTAAAATAATTTCATTCTGTTTCATGTTTTTAAAAACTTAAAACTAATCATCTTTGAACAAAAATATGTCTCCCATAAACAGAAATGAAAAAAGAGCACAAGACATCAGAAGCAAGTTTGTTTTCTTAGCATCTTCCCCAACTCCCACTGTTGATCACACTTGTTCTTTTTCTTCTTGCTACCAATCTTTATTTTTCTGTAACCCTTTTCCTTCTAGGTGACCCATTATTTTTTCTAACACACCTCTCACCACTTATACCACCCTCCTTAATTAACTTTCATCACATTCCTCCATTTTCTTTACCTTCCCTCACTGCTCTATGGTATTTTTTATGATCATCATCCAGAACAGCTGATTCTATTTCTAACCATTTGTGTCCTCTTATCAATGCCTCTTTCTTTTTGTCAATTACTCTATTTATTTTTACCATCCTCCCTTCATTTTGTTTTAAATAATCCCTTAATTTTTGTCAACATCTCTTCATTACAACATTTCTGTTCCTTCTTTTCATCAACCTCCTCATTCTCTTTGACACATTGGACCAGTGGTGGTCAACTTAAGATTGACCAAGGGCCGGATTATAGCCAAGAACCAGAGAACCAAACTAAAGAGTATCATCAAAAATTACATTATGTGACTTAGTAATACAGAAGTAATGCTTGCACTTTGATGACATATTTTATAATTTGTAACAAGACATGTCATTATTTATTTTAAAATTATCTTCATATTGTTTTTGTCACTAACCTGAGCTTTGGTTTTTATTTATAGATATTTAATATAGTAGTTTCTGTGGGCACTTCAAGGGCCAAGAAAAATAGACTGGTAGATGTGGCCCATGGACCACCATTTGAGCATCGCTGCGTTAAGCCACCAAATAGAGGAGGTCAGTGTGGTGTGTTCTGAAGCCCATTCCAAGTGAAACAGATAAAATGGTTTGGCCATATAATAAAACATGAAGAATATGACACAACAAGCCATCATTAAATATTACATGAACACCAGTCCAAGGAACAATCGCTAAAAAAATGGATTGATGGAATATAAAAAACATTAAGAAACTTAACAGCATGAGAGACCGACAGAAGAGCAAAAGACAGCAACCTATATCTTTCATTGACACTGAAAAGCAAATGATAAAGAAAAGAAGAAGATGATCCCAAATGAAGTCATCCCCTTTAAGTTCTTTATCTACAATTCTCTACCATGTTCATCCTTGTTTTCTTCTAATTCTTTTATTATCTGTAGTTTGGTTACTGGGTGCTTTTGAAAGCATTCTAGGGACATAATCTATGCACAATAAGTTTTTTTCTGGATTTCAGGTATGATATCTCCAATACAGATTTATTACATGTGGAGAATTCTATTGAAGATTATACTAGACCAGAAGATATCCAGTATTCTATCGACATATTTGTTTATAAAAGCTTCAACTTTATGGTGGGTTTTTTTTAGCTTTCAGAACACTGATCTACAGTTTAGTTCACTTATTATATTCATGTTTATGAATGTCGCTTGTCCCAATGTTGTATCGTTTATAAATGCTCCAAAGTATGCTGCAGCATAAATGTTTGACCCCTCTTTGTCAGCTTTTGTGGTATAATTTCCTGCTTATCACCTAGAGTGAACAACTGCCCTACATCTTCCTTCTTCCCCATTATGATTTAATTATAAATTTAAAAAGTAATATTACATCATTTATTTCATTTACCAACTCTGTCAGAGAGGTTCTATGGGAATGACGAGAAAATGCCAGACATCCAGTACCATTACCATAAGTTCAGCACAAAGTTTTTATTTCACCCCTTGTAGAAGAAAAGAACTTACTTTGATCCCATTTTAATTTTGAATGAACAAACATCCACTATATTTGAAAAATGTATAATAATTGTTTCCATTTGGCAACCTGATTTCTATGACTGAACTATAATTTTAATAATAAAAAGAATACTTACATCTTGAACAAGAATGGCACTAGCAGCGCTTCCTAATAAACGAATGGCTGTGTCAGGATCAGCATTCATAGCAAGGTCAAGGAGAGATCCTATATCCTCCAGACTCAAGTTAGTTGCCCGAACTTCGACTATCTGGGATGTCATTGCTGTCAGGTTGTTCCTTTCAGCCCACAGCATAACACCAAAAGAGAAGTAGTCAGTGACAAAATTGTTCGCAGCAAATGTGATCTTTCCAGCGAATGTGGACATGTCCTCCAGTAGCTCATATGATTCATTAAAACATGTCCCGAATTGGTACATGGAGAAATGGTTGGCAGTGGTTGTGGGAAAGAGAGTTTTGTTGGTGATGAAATTTGACTTATTCTCTAGCTCCCTCAGTGATAGTTTCTTTGTCTCTTTTAATGAAACCTCTGGCATGAAGAAAAGGTAAAGGGAGATACCTTGGCGCTGATTCTCTGCTAGATCAGGATCATAGGACTTTGAGATATCAAATATGGCAGTAGCATAAACCATAATAGTTCTGACATCTTCCCCATCAATAATAGGAACTGGCTCAGACTGGATAATCTTGATGTACAAATCTTTCCTAGTGTACGCAATATCACTACTCTCTGGTGACACAGTAACCGTTAGTCTGTACAGTCCAAATGGCAATGCTAAAGCTTTAATCACAAGAGTGTTGTTTAGAGATTTGAAAGTGCAGAAAGAGTAGATTGTCTGTTCCGTGAAATTGACTCCACTTTTGATAACAGACACACCTTTCCAAGAATAAGTTAAAAGAGTGTTTAGAGAGTCCTGTGGGCAGCTAGTGCCGCCATCTACATAAACAATAGTATCAAGTGACCTCTTTCTTACTAAAGGGCTACTAAGTGATGTGTTAATATTCTTGAAAGAAATGACTGGTTCAGGACAAGAATCGCTTCCAACATCCACCACAGCAATGGTTGGACAAAGGTTAGCCTTTAATCTTCCAAAAGTATTTGTTGCCATTACCTTGACATTGTAGTATCCAGACACAGCAAAGTTGTGTGAAACAATTATTTTCTCAAAAGAAATCAAACTAGCGTTGCTATGATAGGAAAACTCTGGTCCAGACAGTTCACCTACTGTAAAATTTGTGCCATCTCCAAAATCAATAACATAACGTACATCTGACCCCGTTGGACACTCTACAATAAAATCTATTGGTTCACCAAGATTAACTCGTTCTGTAGATTTGGTATGAATATCGAGAAATGTGATATTCTCACCAACTTGAATCAAAACATTATCTGCCACCTGAGATATATTGTTGGCTGCTGTAACCTTCACCTTGTAAATCCCCCAAGAGGTGTATCTGTGTTTGACCACCAAAGGCTGAAAACCTTTTGTTAAATTGTTTCTGTACGCAATATCTTGAATATTGCCATCTCCAAAATCAATGCGAAAGTCAACTTTCTGTGGTCCTGTGCTTTTCTTATTCACAACAAGCATAAATTCAGCATCTTCCTTGAGGGATGTGATGTTGTCAGTATCAACCATCAAACTAATAATGGGAACTTCTACAGAAATTTCTAATGATGTGTTAGCCTCACTGATCTCGTTATAGAGAAGAACCCTGACAGTATAAACCCCCAAGCTAAGGTAGCTAGCCATGTCTGATATGGACAATTGTTTGTCATTCTCAGGGATGTAGACAAATTTCTTTGCCCAGCCATTGCCAAAATTAACTATCATCCAAGTGTGGTCGGAATGTTGCAAGTTAAATGTGAATCGGATAGTTGCATTGAAGGCACCTTTAGTTTTATCAGTTAGTATTACAGGTTTTTGAATTTGGGTCCTGACAGACACTACATGACGATCCAGCATTACCCCGTCGGATGTCAAGTGACAATACTGTCAATGCTCACCTTTAAGTCATTTGCTTTGATCTTCACCGAAGCATAGTCCACATCAAAGTCCACATTTACATCATTGACCTTCACAGACAATGACCGGAAAAACATATGGTCTCCTCTGGTTGATATACTAAAGTTATCAGAACTAGAGATATAGTGATATCTGGTTTCCATCTCTCTCGCCAGAAAGGTGATATCAGCAGATGTATTTCCGTAAATGTTAGAACATCTGGCTTGGATCTTGAAGTAGCCACAGGCCTGATAAGTGTGTAGAACCTGCATACTGTCACCAAAATTCCTGAATAAATATGATAAAGATGTTTGTCCATCACCAAAAGATAAATAACAGCTTGTCAAATGTTCATCTGCCATCATGACTGAAATTTGAACAGTTAGAGCATTGTAGTCATGAGATGCTGCAATACCAATAAAGTTGGGTGCCTGGCTTTCATCGACATCTTCAACAGTAACCTGCAATGTACCTTCAAGAATGACAACTCCTATTTGCGTAGAAACAATTACATTATGATTCCCAGAAGTTGTCCAGCTATGACTAACTTGAGATTTTGTAGTCAAAACTACCACACCATCATCAAATATGAAGGTGTATACAATTTTAAGTGTGTCGTTGATACTAGCATTAAACAATATATCTTCCCCAGGTTTTATGTAAGACTTTCTGCTCTGAGGGATGGAGTCAAGATACAGATGATAATTATGCTCAGTTTTTATACGACTTACAGCATAAACATTCCATTTACCACCACATTGGGTTGTGGAGAGATCTGCCTGGTTGACATAACTGGCGCATGCGCATGAGTTGCCACTGAGAACAAGAGCATATAATCTCTCCTTCTGGTAACATACTAATCTGCACGATGAACCTACGTTCTCTGCTGTTTGGTTCTCAAATCTGTACTCCACTGGAGCCCCAACATTTGTACAGCCTTTGAACAGATTCTGAGTCACATCTGAAAAGGAAAATTTTCTTATCTTTAAATTTGATAAACAAGACGTTTTGTATCAGAGAAGAACTATCGAACCATATAATGAAGAGCAAAGTAATAAAAAGAAATAATGTAAGAAAATGAGATGATGATGTTAATTATTAAGCACCATTGGACTGATACGAACCAGCTCTTAGATATGCAGGTTGGTGTGGCCAGTGCAAACACTTTCCTCACTTCTCCGGTTCTACTGAATAAACTAGAGCTTGTCCAATTTAGAGTTACAACAATATTACGAGGTGTGTTCAAATGAGATCCATCCCAGTGGCTTTATTACAAACATAAGTAAGGTACATCAGGAGGTGCGGCAGAATTAAATAAAGAGCAATTGTAATGAAACAAGTATTCACCAGAGTTCTTTAGAAAAATATCACCATAGGCATCTGGACGCACATCCCACTGATTTCACTGAAGGTGACTTTAGTTACTCATTTAACCATTTGTCTCTGAGGCCAAGACGTCTGCATCAGAGTCGAATTGTTGTTTCTTTAGAGATTTCATTAAGGGTCAGAACAAATGAAAGTCACATGGTGACAGACTGGAGTTGTAGACTGGGTGTTGCAGAACTTTCCACCATTACCTTACCTTGCTAAAGCTTCCTCCACAATGTTTGCAACATGTTAATGAGTATTGTCCTGCAAGAGAATCACACCATGCTAAAACATGCCAGGTCTCTTCTTCTTCAGGTTGTCTAGTGTCTTTGCAGTGAATGGCATTGATGTTCACACCAGACTCTCTAAAGTCTGCCAATAAAACTTCTTCACGATAAAAAAAATATGCACATATTCCATATCACACTGGCCATTTTCCAACGTCTGCAGCAAAACCAATGAATACTGTGTGGAGGATGAACACATACACATGTGCACATTGATGTGCTTTTATTACATCAGATGTGGCATCATCATGCTTCCTGTGTATGTCCACTTGGTGCAGCTTGGACGGGTTTAATTCTTCTTGTAGGTCTTTTATATCAACAGATTCCACTTCTGTGGAGACTATAGACAATGAGAGCAAAGACGACACATTTGTTCTACATATGCCACTATGGATTTAAGCTGTGGGGGAGGATGAAAGGAACTAAATAGTGGGAGAGGATGAAAGGAACTGAGTGGTGGGAGAGGATGAAATTAACTAAGTAGTGGGAGAGGATGAAAGGAACTAAGTGGGAGAGAGGATGAAAGGAACTAAGTAGTGGGAGAGGATGAAAGGAACTAAGTAATGGGAGAGGATGAAAGGAACTAAGTGGGGGAGAGGATGAAAGGAATTAAGTAGTGGGAGAGGATGAAAGGAACTAAGTGGTGGGAGAGGATGAATGGAACTAAGTGGGGGAGAGGATGATAGGAACTAAGTGGGGGAGAGGATAAAAGAAACTAAATAGTGGGAGAGGATGAAAGGAACTGAGTGGTGGGAGAGGATGAAATTAACTAAGTGGTGGGAGAGGATGAAAGGAACTAAGTGGTGGGAGAGGATGAAAGGAACTAAGTGGTGGGAGAGGATGAAAGGAACTAAGTGGGAGAGAGGATGAAAGGAACTAAGTAGTGGGAGAGGATGAAAGGAACTAAGTGGGAGAGAGGATGAAAGGAACTAAGTAGTGGGAGAGGATGAAAGGAACTAAGTAATGGGAGAGGATGAAAGGAACTAAGTGGGGGAGAGGATGAAAGGAATTAAGTAGTGGGAGTGGATGACAGGAACTAAGTGGTGGGAGAGGATGAATGGAACTAAGTGGGGGAGAGGATGATAGGAACTAAGTGGGGGAGAGGATAAAAGAAACTAAGTAGTGGGAGAGGATGAAAGGAACTAAGTGGTGGGAGAGGATGAAAGGAACTAAGTAGTGGGAGATGATGAAAGGAACTAAGTAGTGGGAGAGGATGAAAGGAACTAAGTGGTGGGAGAGGATGAAAGGAACTAAGTGGTGGGAGAGGATGAATGGAACTAAGTGGGGGAGAGGATGATAGGAACTAAGTGGGGGAGAGGATAAAAGAAACTAAGTAGTGGGAGAGGATGAAAGGAACTAAGTGGGGGAGAGGATGAAAGGAACTAAGTAGTGGGAGAGGATGAAAGGAACTAAGTGGTGGGAGAGGATGAATGGAACTAAGTGGGGGAGAGGATGATAGGAACTAAGTGGGGGAGAGGATAAAAGAAACTAAGTAGTGGGAGAGGATGAAAGGAACTAAGTGGTGGGAGAGGATGAAAGGAACTAAGTGGGGGAGAGGATGATAGGAACTAAGTAGTGGGAGAGGATAAAAGGATCTAAGTGGGGGAGAGGATGATAGGAACTAAGTAGTGGGAGAGGATAAAAGGAACTAAGTGGTGGGAGAGGATGAAAGGAACTAAGTGGGGGAGAGGATGATAGGAACTAAGTAGTGGGAGAGGATAAAAGAAACAAAGTAGTGGGAGAGGATGAAAGGAACAAAGGGGGGAGAGGATGAAAGGAACTAAGTGGGGGAGAGGATGATAGGAACTAAGTGGTGGGAGAGGATGAAAGGAACTAAGTGGTGGGAGAGGATGAAAGGAACTAAGTGGTGGGAGAGGATGAAAGGAACTAAGTGGTGGGAGAGGATGAAAGGAACTAAGTGGGGAGAGGATAAAAGGAACTAAGTGGTGGGAGAGGATGAAAGGAACTAAGTGGTGGAGAAGATGAAAGGAACTAAATGGTGGGGGAGGATGAAAGGAACTAAGTGGTGGAGAAGATGAAAGGAACTAAATGGTGGGGGAGGATGAAAGGAACTAAGTGGTGGAGAAGATGAAAGGAACTAAATGGTGGGGGAGGATGAAAGGAACTAAGTGGTGGAGAAGATGAAAGGAACTAAATGGTGGGGGAGGATGAAAGGAACTAAGTGGTGGGAGAGAATGAAAGGAACTAAGGGGGGAGAGGATGAAAGGAACTAAGTGGGAGAGAGGATGAAAGGAACTAAGTGGTGGGAGAGAATGAAAGGAACTGAGTGGTGGGAGAGAATGAAAGGAACTGAGTGGGAGAGAGGATGAAAGGAACTAAGTGGTGGGAGAGAATGAAAGGAACTAAGTGGTGGGAGAGAATGAAAGGAACTAAGTGGTGGGAGAGGATGAAAGGAACTGAGTGGTGGGAGAGGATGAAAGGAACTAAGTGGTGGGAGAGGATGAAAGGAACTAAGTGGTGGGAGAGGATGAAAGGAACTAAGTGGGAGAGGATGAAAGGAACTAAGTGGTGGGAGAGGATGAAAGGAACTAAGTGGTGGGAGAGGATGAATGGAACTAAGTGGGGGAGAGGATGATAGGAACTAAGTGGGGGAGAGGATAAAAGAAACTAAGTAGTGGGAGAGGATGAAAGGAACTAAGTGGTGGGAGAGAATGAAAGGAACTGAGTGGTGGAGAAGATGAAAGGAACTAAGTAGTGGGAGAGGATGAAAGGAACTGAGTGGTGGGAGAGGATGAAAGGAACTAAGTGGTGGGAGAGAATGAAAGGAACTGAGTGGTGGGAGAGAATGAAAGGAACTAAGTGGTGGGAGAGAATGAAAGGAACTGAGTGGTGGGAGAGAATGAAAGGAACTAAGTGGTGGGAGAGAATGAAAGGAACTGAGTGGTGGAGAAGATGAAAGGAACTAAGTGGTGGGAGAGAATGAAAGGAACTAAGTGGTGGAGAAGATGAAAGGAACTAAGTAGTGGGAGAGAATGAAAGGAACTGAGTGGTGGGAGAGAATGAAAGGAACTAAGTGGTGGGAGAGAATGAAAGGAACTGAGTGGTGGAGAAGATGAAAGGAACTAAGTGGTGGGAGAGAATGAAGGAACTAAGTGGTGGAGAAGATGAAAGGAACTAAGTAGTGGGAGAGAATGAAAGGAACTGAGTGGTGGGAGAGAATGAAAGGAACTAAGTGGTGGGAGAGAATGAAAGGAACTGAGTGGTGGGAGAGAATGAAAGGAACTAAGTGGTGGGAGAGAATGAAAGGAACTGAGTGGTGGAGAAGATGAAAGGAACTAAGTGGTGGAGAAGATGAAAGGAACTAAATGGTGGGGGAGGATGAAAGGAACTAAGTGGTGGAGAAGATGAAAGGAACTAAATGGTGGGGGAGGATGAAAGGAACTAAGTGGTGGAGAAGATGAAAGGAACTAAATGGTGGGAGAGGATGAAAGGAACTAAGTGGTGGAGAAGATGAAAGGAACTAAATGGTGGGAGAGGATGAAAGGAACTAAGTGGTGGAGAAGATTAAAGGAACTGAGTGGTGGGAGAGGATGAAAGGAACTAAGTGGTGGAGAGGATGAAAGGAACTAAGTGGTGGAGAGGATGATAGGAACTAAGTGGTGGGAGAGGATGAAATTAACTAAGTGGTGGGAGAGGATGAAAGGAACTAAGTGGTGGGAGAGAATGAAAGGAACTAAGTGGTGGGAGAGAATGAAAGGAACTGAGTGGGGGAGAGGATGAAAGGAACTAAGTGGTGGGAGAGAATGAAAGGAACTGAGTGGTGGGAGAGAATGAAAGGAACTAAGTGGTGGGAGAGAATGAAAGGAACTGAGTGGTGGGAGAGGATGAAAGGAACTGAGTGGTGGGAGAAGATGAAAGGAACTAAGTGGTGGGAGAAGATGAAAGGAACTGAGTGGTGGGAGAGGATGAAAGGAACTGAGTGGTGGGAGAGGATGAAAGGAACTAAGTGGTGGGAGAGAATGAAAGGAACTGAGTGGTGGGAGAAGATGAAAGGAACTAAGTGGTGGGAGAAGATGAAAGGAACTAAGTGGTGGGAGAAGATGAAAGGAACTAAGTGGTGGGAGAAGATGAAAGGAACTAAGTGGTGGGAGAGAATGAAAGGAACTGAGTGGTGGGAGAGAATGAAAGGAACTGAGTGGTGGGAGAGAATGAAAGGAACTAAGTGGTGGGAGAGAATGAAAGGAACTAAGTGGTGGGAGAGAATGAAAGGAACTAAGTGGTGGGAGAGAATGAAAGGAACTAAGTGGTGGGAGAGGATGAAAGGAACTAAGTGGTGGAGAAGATGAAAGGAACTAAATGGTGGGAGAGGATGAAAGGAACTAAGTGGTGGAGAAGATGAAAGGAACTGAGTGGTGGGAGAGGATGAAAGGAACTGAGTGGTGGGGGAGGATGAAAGGAACTGAGTGGTGGAGAAGATGAAAGGAACTGAGTGGTGGGAGAGGATGAAAGGAACTGAGTGGTGGGGGAGGATGAAAGGAACTGAGTGGCGGGAGAGAATGAAAGGAACTAAGTGGTGGGAGAGAATGAAAGGAACTGAGTGGTGGGAGAGGATGAAAGGAACTAAGTGGTGGGAGAGAATGAAAGGAACTGAGTGGTGGGGGAGGATGAAAGGAACTGAGTGGTGGGGGAGGATGAAAGGAACTAAGTGGTGGGAGAGAATGAAAGGAACTAAGTGGTGGGAGAGAATGAAAGGAACTGAGTGGTGGGAGAGGATGAAAGGAACTAAGTGGTGGGAGAGAATGAAAGGAACTAAGTGGTGGGAGAGAATGAAAGGAACTGAGTGGTGGGAGAGGATGAAAGGAACTAAGTGGTGGAGAGGATGAAAGGAACTAAGTGGTGGGAGAGGATGAAAGGAACTGAGTGGTGGGAGAGGATGAAAGGAACTAAGTGGTGGGAGAAGATGAAAGGAACTGAGTGGTGGGAGAGGATGAAAGGAACTGAGTGGTGGGAGAGGATGAAAGGAACTGAGTGGTGGGAGAGGATGAAAGGAACTGAGTGGTGGGAGAGGATGAAAGGAACTAAGTGGTGGGAGAAGATGAAAGGAACTGAGTGGTGGAGAAGATGAAAGGAACTGAGTGGTGGGAGAGGATGAAAGGAACTGAGTGGTGGGAGAGGATGAAAGGAACTAAGTGGTGGGAGAAGATGAAAGGAACTGAGTGGTGGGAGAAGATGAAAGGAACTAAGTGGTGGGAGAAGATGAAAGGAACTGAGTGGTGGAGAAGATGAAAGGAACTAAGTGGTGGGAGAGAATGAAAGGAACTGAGTGGTGGGAGAGAATGAAAGGAACTGAGTGGTGGGAGAGAATGAAAGGAACTAAGTGGTGGGAGAGAATGAAAGGAACTAAGTGGTGGGAGAGAATGAAAGGAACTAAGTGGTGGGAGAGAATGAAAGGAACTAAGTGGTGGGAGAGAATGAAAGGAACTAAGTGGTGGGAGAGGATGAAAGGAACTAAGTGGTGGAGAAGATGAAAGGAACTAAATGGTGGGAGAGGATGAAAGGAACTAAGTGGTGGAGAAGATGAAAGGAACTGAGTGGTGGGAGAGGATGAAAGGAACTGAGTGGTGGGGGAGGATGAAGGAACTGAGTGGTGGAGAAGATGAAAGGAACTGAGTGGTGGGAGAGGATGAAAGGAACTGAGTGGTGGGGGAGGATGAAAGGAACTGAGTGGCGGGAGAGAATGAAAGGAACTAAGTGGTGGGAGAGAATGAAAGGAACTGAGTGGTGGGAGAGGATGAAAGGAACTGAGTGGTGGGAGAGAATGAAAGGAACTGAGTGGTGGGAGAGAATGAAAGGAACTGAGTGGTGGGAGAGAATGAAAGGAACTGAGTGGTGGGAGAGAATGAAAGGAACTGAGTGGTGGGAGAGAATGAAAGGAACTGAGTGGTGGGAGAGAATGAAAGGAACTGAGTGGTGGGAGAGGATGAAAGGAACTAAGTGGTGGGAGAGAATGAAAGGAACTGAGTGGTGGGAGAGAATGAAAGGAACTAAGTGGCGGGAGAGAATGAAAGGAACTGAGTGGTGGAGAAGATGAAAGGAACTAAATGGTGGGGGAGGATGAAAGGAACTAAGTGGTGGAGAAGATGAAAGGAACTAAATGGTGGGAGAGGATGAAAGGAACTAAGTGGTGGAGAAGATGAAAGGAACTAAATGGTGGGAGAGGATGAAAGGAACTAAGTGATGGAGAAGATAAAAGGAACTAAATGGTGGGGGAGGATGAAAGGAACTAAGTGGTGGAGAAGATGAAAGGAACTGAGTGGTGGGGGAGGATGAAAGGAACTAAGTGGTGGAGAAGATGAAAGGAACTAAATGGTGGGAGAGGATGAAAGGAACTAAGTGGTGGAGAAGATGAAAGGAACTGAGTGGTGGGAGAGGATGAAAGGAACTAAGTGGTGGAGAAGATGAAAGGAACTAAATGGTGGGAGAGGATGAAAGGAACTAAGTGGGGGAGGATGAAAGGAACTAAGTGGTGGAGAAGATGAAAGGAACTGAGTGGTGGGAGAGGATGAAAGGAACTGAGTGGTGGGAGAGAATGAAAGGAACTAAGTGGTGGAGAAGATGAAAGGAACTAAATGGTGGGGGAGGATGAAAGGAACTAAGTGGTGGAGAAGATGAAAGGAACTAAGTGGTGGAGAAGATGAAAGGAACTAAATGGTGGGGGAGGATGAAAGGAACTAAGTGGTGGGAGAGAATGAAAGGAACTGAGTGGTGGGAGAGGATGAAAGGAACTAAGTGGGGGAGAGGATGAAAGGAACTGAGTGGTGGGAGAGGATGAAAGGAACTGAGTGGTGGAGAAGATAAAGGAACTAAGTGGTGGAGAGAATGAAAGGAACTGAGTGGTGGAGAAGATAAAAGGAACTGAGTGGTGGGAGAGAATGAAAGGAACTGAGTGGTGGAGAAGATAAAAGGAACTGAGTGGTGGGAGAGAATGAAAGGAACTGAGTGGTGGGAGAGAATGAAAGGAACTGAGTGGTGGGAGAAGATGAAAGGAACTAAGTGGTGGGGGAGGATGAAAGGAACTAAGTGGTGGAGAAGATGAAAGGAACTAAGTGGTGGAGAAGATGAAAGGAACTAAGTGGTGGAGAAGATGAAAGGAACTAAATGGTGGGGGAGGATGAAAGGAACTAAGTGGTGGAGAAGATGAAAGGAACTAAATGGTGGGGGAGGATGAAAGGAACTAAGTGGTGGAGAGGATGAAAGGAACTAAATTGTGGGAGAGGATGAAAGGAACTAAGTGGTGGAGAAGATGAAAGGAACTAAATTGTGGGAGAGGATGAAAGGAACTAAGTGGTGGAGAAGATGAAAGGAACTGAGTGGTGGGAGAGGATAAACTAAGTGGTGGAGAAGATGAAAGGAACTACATGGCGGGGGAGGATGAAAGGAACTAAGTGATGGAGAAGATGAAAGGAACTAAGTGGTGGGAGAGGATAAAAGGAACTAAGTTGTGGGGAGGATGAGAGGAACTAAATGGGGGGGGGAGATTATAGGAATTAAGTGGTGGGGGAGGATGGAAGGAACTAAGTGGTGGAGAAGATGAAAGGAACTAATTGGTGGGAGAGGATGAAAGGAACTGAGTGATGGGAGAGGATAAACTAAGTGGTGGAGAAGATGAAAGGAACTACATGGTGGTGGAGGATGAAAGGAACTAAGTGGTTGGGAAGGATGAAAGGAACTAAGTGATGGGGGTGAAAGGAACCAAGTGATGGAGATGAGAAAAGGAACTAAGTGGTAGAGTGTGAAAGGAACTAAGTGGTGGAGATGAGAAAATGAACTAAGTGGTAGAGTGTGAAAGGAACTAAGTGATGGAGATGAGAAAATGAACTAAGTGTAGAGTGTGAAAGGAACTAAGTGGTGGGAGAAGAATGAAAGGAACTAAGTGGTGAGGAGGATGAAAGGAACTAAGTGGTGGTGGAGAATGAAAGGAACTAAGTGATGGAGATGAGAAAAGGAACTAAGTGGTAGAGTGTGAAAGGAACTAAGTGGTGGTGGAGAATGAAAGGAACTAAGTGATGGAGATGAGAAAATGAACTAAGTGGTAGAGTGTGAAAGGAACTAAGTGATGAGATGAGAAAATGAACTAAGTGGTAGAGTGTGAAAGGAACTAAGTGATGGAGATGAGAAAATGAACTAAGTGGTAGAGTGTGAAAGGAACTAAGTGGTAGGAGAAGAATGAAAGGAACTAAGTGGTGAGGAGGATGAAAGGAACTAAATGGTGGGGGGGATAAAAAGAACTAAGTGGTGGGAGAGGATAACGGGAACTAAGTTGTGGGGGAGGATGAAAGGAATTAAGTTGTGGGAGAGTGAAAGGAACTAAGTGGTGGGGGATGAAAGGAACTAAATGGGGGGAAGATTAAAGGAACTAAGTGGTGGGGAGGATGAAAGGAACTAAGTGGTGGGGGATTAAAGGAACTGAGTGGTGGGGATAATTAAAGGAACTAAGTGGTGGGGAGGATTAAAGAACTAAGTAGTGGGGAGGATTAAAGGAACTAAGTGGTTGGGAGGTTGAAGGGAATTAAGTGGCGGTGGAGTATGAAAGGAACTAAAGTTGTGGGGAAGATGAAAGGAACTAAGTGGTGGGGGAAGATTAACTCTTTCCGTACGTGTAACCGCACTGTCACACTCTGTTGCAATTCGTAGCTCCAACAGTAAAACATCATTAAAATATGCTTTAGTATTAGATGGCTCTTTTAAAAGAATGATCCAGCACGAATCTTTGAGTGCCGTCTCCGCATCGAAAGTTGGCTACCATGGAGCGCCATTCCACTCTGTCTCTTGCTTTGATGGTGCAGGTTGTCATAGGTTGACTTGTCAATCTTTTGATATTACTCGTCCATGTTAGTCTTGGTCTGCCTCTTTTACGTTGTTTTTCCCTTCCAATATTACTTTTAACTGACTGTTGTGTCTTTTAACATGCCCCAAAAATTTCATTTGTCTTGTTCTAATTGTGTTTAGCAGTTCTCTTTTCATTTTTAGTTGTTTTAAAACTTCATCGTTTGTTTTCTTTTCTTTCCGTCCAATTCTACCTATTCTTCTATAGATCTACATTTCAAAGGCTTCGATTTTCTGTTCTGTTTTCTGGTCTAATGTCCATGTTTCTGCACCACACAGGAATATTGAGAAGATGTAACATTCCAGCACGAATAGACTTAAGAAAGTCACAACCCTGACACGATCAACAACAACCATCTACTCTACGATAAGCTACTGAACGCGGGTGCAGATTACAAGTGTTGCAAGAATACGTATTCATTATAAGTCTGTGCTTGATTAACTACAGAAGATACCGTTCATTAGTGTCAATATCGGGAATCGGTTAGTAAATCCATTTCTCGACACTTATATCTCGGAGAGCCATGATCTGTCCAACGTTCACAACTTTAGTTCGGGCTTTTGATCTCCCTGCCATTTTATACACATAAAACAAAGGATACTTTCAAGGAAGCGACTTCTAAGCTGGTTATTATGACAAACTACCAACCTATATATAGTCTACTTCTGTCTGTGGAAGTCTGGAGCGCTGAACGACCGCAAGAACTGAGCAGTTCATAGCATACATTACAATGACTTAATAGTTCATCGTTCGGTCTCCGCTAGCGTCAGGTGTAATCCGCTAGCGTCAGGTGTAATCTGCTATCAGAAGGTGTAATCTTATAGTATCAGGTTATCCGCTAGCGTCAGGTGTAATCTGCTATCAGAAGGTGTAATCTTATAGTATCAGGTGTAATCCGCTAGCGTCAGGTGTAATCCGTTAGCGTCCGGTGTAATCTGCTAGCGTCAGGTGTAATTCGCTAGCGTCAGGTGTAATCCGCTAGCGTCAGGTGTCATCCACTAGCGTCAGGTGTCATCCGCTAGCGTCAGGTGTAATCTGCTAGCGTCAGGTGTAATCTGCTAGTGTCAGGTGTAATCCGCTAGCATCAGGTGTAATCTGCTAGCGTCATGTGCAATCTGCTAGTGTCAGGTGTCATCCGCTAGCGTCAGGTGTAATCTGCTAGCGTCAGGTGTAATCTGCTAGCGTTAGGTGTAATCCGCTAGCGTCAGGCGTAATAAGCCGGCAGTTTATCAATATTTTTGTCGGATGGTCAACGCTTACCGCTGTCTATGACGTAAACATTTCCGGGACTGTATTTCAGCGACTTCATTTCTTGACACATCATAATTGTCGTGGGTCCGTTTTACCAACTTTATCCTGATAAATTCAACCAAAACCTATACATAGCTTCATAAACCAACATATATGAACCACCCCTGGTTTCAGCAGTGAGATCCGGCTTGAAACGTCAGTTACTCATCGACGGAAATAACATGAGTACCCCCGAAGTCGGAGTTATCTGCCTGTGCAGCGAGGGACCCCTGTTCACACGGCTGCCATGGAAAAATGGATTAACACGCAAAATTCAGTTCCTAGTCTAGTAGGGACTTCGTCGGAGATGAAAGCTGGCGAATGCAACAACAACAACAATATACCAACAACTGGCAATTGATAAGAGTAAACAGAGAACAAGTGTGGGAGACGTTACAAACATACGGAGTCAGTCTACATCTAATTAACGCATGTAAGTCTCTATCACAGCGTTTGCATTGTAAGAACAACAGCAGGATACAGATTATTTTGAAATCAAGAACAGGGGTAAAACAGGAATGGGTACTAACCAAAACCCCCACAAACCTCCCATCCCACTCCCTGCTATTTATTACACACATGGACCACATAAATAAAACCACAAACCTAACAGACAGAAGAAACAAACGAACTCTTTCTTACTTGCAAGCCACCAAGAGCTAATTCATGAAAGTGGAGAAGACCTACAATAACTCCTGAACCAATTAGATTACACAGACAGGTAAACTATTTGGCATGAAAATCAACACAGATGAAGTGAAAGGCTAAGAAAACAGGTATAACCCCAGCAGTTTATTCATTGGGTGCTGTCGCCACATCGAAGGTTGGTTACCAAAAAGTGTCATCTTACTCTGTCTATTGTTATGATGG